>JAQQSQ010001891.1:0-11766 GCA_028627145.1 Eidolon dupreanum
GCGAGCTGAGGCTGGAGCCCTTCCCCGGGCACCCCGGGAAGCGGCCCCTCCATTCTGACGAGCTCACCGTGACACCCCCACCCCGCGCACAGAAGGGCGGCTCTGGGTGACAGCGCTGCTCCCCGCCGGCGCCCTCGGGAGTTGCTGCTGCGGGAAGCGGCGGCCTCTTCAGCGCGTTCCTGGCCCTGGCCCAGGCCCGGGGTCCCCAGGGGCTCGGTGGACTCGCTGCTCAGCACCCCTCCCCCCGCCAGACGCCACTGCTCAGCGCCCCTCCCCCGCCGGCACCGCTCTGGAATCCGCACCTCCCCCGAGGCTCTTCTGGCATCTGGGCGGGGGAGGGGGAGGGGGCTGGCACAGCCCGCCGTGGGCAGCCTGGTGGGGCCTGAGCGTCTGTGGCACGTGACCGCCGGGCTGGAGGCCAGCGGGGGGCCGGTGGCCTGCGCCGCCGGAGCTCAGGAAGGCTGACAGGCTGAGCTTTGCGCTCAGAGGGTTGGTGCTAGTCTTCTCCCCTAATGGAAGAAACGGGCACAGAGAGGTCAGTTAACTTGGCAAAGCCACACAGCAAATGACCGGCTGTTCCAGGAGTCCAGGCTGTGCCCCTGCACTCACAAGAGGGAAGACGGGCCCATGAGCACGGACACATGCCTGGTCAGTCGGAGGCAGCCAGGGCCCCGGCTCCGCACAGACACCTGGGCCAGGCCGGGCCGGGCGAGGCCTCCGGCCTGTCCCTCTCTCGTGGGCCGGCCCACTCGCCCAGCACAGACCAGCTCAGAGAGGCCCTCAGACCTCAGAAGCAAAACCAACAGGAAGCCCGGGGCCTGAGGTCAGGGAGCGTCGGGTGTCTGGCGAGGTCCACGAGCAGGTCCCAGGGCTGTCTCTGCAGGTGCTGGCCTGCCGCGTCTTGCCGCCGGTCAGCCAGGACTGGGCAGGCCCTCCAGCCAGCAGCACCTGCATCCCTGAGAGGTCACTTGTGCGTGTGTAAGAACCAGTCCTGTTTGTTTCATTTTCAAAGGAAGATGTGTTTAGAGGGAATCTCATGTTGACTAACCCTTTGCAAACTAGTACGATTTTATAAATAGTTCCTGGAATGAGTGTGTGTGTGTGGGGGGGGGACAGAGGCAGAGACGGGCAGAGAGAGGGAGGGAGAGGCCCCAGATGCCCTGTGCGCGCACCTCTCAGGCTCCTGATTGCAGATTGCCCCCACCCAGCTGGCGGCCAGGGAGTCAGCAGGACGCTGAGCTCGGAAGTCGGCCGGGGCCTCCTCTGGGCGGCCTCGCTGCCCGCAGACCCCACGGCTGGTCTTCCTCATTTCTGCAGATGCCTCCTGAGGCACAGAGCCCAGACAGAGCTCAGCGGTGACCTTGCCGTTGATCCACGGAGCGTCTTGGGTCCCCGGAGTTCACGAGGACGTCTGAGGTAAGGTCAGAGGTCACGTGTGGTGCTCGTGGTGGTGTCAGAGCAGGGCCTGCGGGGACCTGGGCACAGCGTGGCTGAGGCTCAGAAGCAGGACAGAGAAGAGTGTGCCCCTCTTCCCCCTAGGACCCACTAACCAGCGAAAGCTCTGTCCCCGCCCAGGACGCTGAAGCGGCCAGCCTCGCAGGGACTGGCGCCCCGTGGGAGGGCACGCGCCGTGGAGGGCAGGACGCTGTGGCCCGGGGACCGGGCCGCGTGCCCGGGCGGCCGGCCCACCTCCCCTCCGTCCCCGGCGGCCTCCAGCAGGCGCCCGTGGCCGGGGACTCCCCAGCGTCAGAGTCGACTGCGTGTGGCCGGGGCTGCCCGGGCCTGCGGGGCGAGGGCGCAGGCAGGGGCGCGTCCCCGGGAGGGTCAGGCGCGTGGCATCCTGAGGGGCAGGGTGGCACGTGCTCACACCTCTCCCCTGGGAGGCTCCTGGCGGCGTCCGGGGCCAGACAGTGCACCCCCCACCCTGCTTCCTGCCGCCCTCTCTGAGGCTCTTTGGAAGAGTTTTCAGAGCAAAGAAATAAAAAGTAAGAAAAATGCCCACATCGCTGCTTCGCTCTAGGGATACGAAATGCACGGCCGTCTTCATGGCGATGACAAGCTTCCAGAAAGTTCTTTCAGAACTCCTGGTTGCCAGGAGCAGGCTGCAGAGGGGCGGGGGCGGGGAGACCCAGGAACTTCCTGCCGGTCCCCTCCCCCGCCTGGGTGCTGGGAAGGGGACGGGCTCTCTGGGCACTTGGCAGCTACAGTGGCCCGAGACTTTTGTTTTCAGATTTGAGGTATTTTTGGATGGCTGAGGATGGAAAGAATGCCCTTTCTCTTCACCGGGTAATTGCTGCATGCCCCATTTTTGTTTGAATTCTTGGAAGTGCGTAGTCGTGGCCTGTGAGTGGGGAGGCCCCGGCCCCCCGGGGGGGCGTCCAGGCTGTAGAGAATCAGGGACGCGGCAGCGGGCTCTGGGGTGCGGGAGGCCACGGGGGCCGTGGTGCCTGTGCCCGTGGGGAGTGTGGAGACAGACACTGCAGTCCCAGAACCGAGGGCGTGGGGGGCGCGGACAGCAGCTCGGTGGGGTTGGCTGACCTTGGCCGGCGGGACAGTTTGAGGGTGGAAATTTAGGAGGGGCCACCTGACAGGGACGAGGAACCCCAGCTTCCTAACCATGGGACTCTGGAAGTTTACCAGTCTGCTCTCTAGGAGTTCAAGGCCACTCAGCAATTCGGCTCATGTGGACCTTGATGTGGTGACAGGTCAGTGGGGTCAGAGGGACAGGCGAGGCCGGCTCGGGATCTGAGAGAAGGCGAGGCCGGCTCGGGGTCTGAGGGACAGGCGAGGTTGGCTCAGGGTCTGAGCTCGGGGTCTGAGGGAAGACGAGGCCGGCTCGGGGTCTGAGGGACGGGTGAGGTTGGCTCGGGGTCTGAGCTTGGGGTCTGAGGGCCAGACGAGGCTGGCTCGGGGTCTGAAGTCCCCGGCGTTTAGGGGAAGATAACCCAGCAGCGTCACACGGGTGGGTAGGCGGCTCGGAGGAGGGCTGAGGGCCTGGCGCCCGACGGGGCTAGGTCCTTGTGCTCTGTCACTGACCAGCCGGGTGGCTCTGAGCGAGTCACCTGGGATTTTAGCCTGTTTTCCCATCAACGCAGAGGAGCCAGTATTCGTACCGGCCTTGCCCCCACTCAGGGGTCGGCCGGCTGTGGCCTTCCCCTCTCCCCTGGGCCCCCTGCCTCCTCTGGTGGCTTCCTGGGCAGGGGTCTCACAGAGGGCAGAGGCTAGACGTCTGTGAGCTATCTGAGGCCCGGGACCCCCGCTCAGGATGCATCCACCTCAGGGACAAATGCCCAGCTGGGTCAGAGGACGAGTCTCGTCTCTTGAGAACACGGCCACCCCAGGGCGCGGCAGGGCGCCGGCTCCACACAGAGGCTTGTGGGGAGTTCTGGGCCCCGGCCCCAGGGCCTGCGTGTGCCTCCGGGCCGACTTCGCGTCTGGGCCTCCCGCATTTGGCGGCTGCTCGTGCGGAAGCGTCGGGTGGCGCCGGTACCTGTCTTCTCGGCTCCTGCGAGGGTGGCACAGCAGGGTTGGCCCGAGGGCCATGGTGCCCGGGTGTCACGCCCCTGGACGAGGGCGGCTCCCAGTGACGGGCCGAGCCCAGCCCTCCTCCGTTCCTCCAGGGGGCGCTGGGACGGCACTGGGCGCAGGTGGCACGCAGCGCCTGGGTGCCTCGTGGGCGAGCAGCGGGCAGCGCGCCGAGCGTAATGCGTCCACGCACGCGCGCTTCGACCGGCCCGGGACAAGCCGCGGGAGCGAGGGCTGTCTGCCCGCAGCCCCGCCACTCCTGCGGGTCTTCCGGAGGGTGCGCCTGCTCCCCAGGTCCCTCCAGTGGGGCCTGGGGCTGGGGCCTGAGTGAGGGCCCTGGATCTGAGGGTGGGGGGTGCGGCCACCCCTGCCTGTGCTCGGCGGCGTGCGCCCTGCCACTGCCCGCATCCTGCCCACTGCCGCCGAGCCCTCCCTCCACCGGCCGGGCCTTCGCCCTGTCCCTATGCAAGACCCCACCTAAACTAAGCTACAGGCGGGCAGGGAGGCTTTGCTCCCTGAGAGGACAATCATTATAGCCTTGAATGAATGAATGAATGGCCCAACGAATGAATGAACTAAGGAAGGAACCAACAAACCATGTGTGCAGGAACCGGGACTGGGGTCCGGGGAACACGTGGAGCCCGGCGGCCCCACGGCTCTGATGACGCGGGGTCCCCGGGCCAGCGCGGGGCGGTTCCCCGCCCTGAACGGCCACGTCCACACCGTCCACGCCGTCCAGGCGGCGAGGCCAGGTGACCTGCCGGCCGGCGCAGGCGGCGGCGATTGCCCGCGCTGCCTCGAGGGGGCCCTGCGGCGGCCGCGAGCCGGGAGGACGGCGGGGCCGCCGCGCCATCGCCCGCGGGACCGCGCCGCGCTCGCCCAGGTACGGCCCGCGCCGCCCTTTGTTCCCGCCGCGCGGCGTCTGCGCCCTGCGCGCGGGGAGGGCGGGAGCGCGTGCGGGGGTCGGGCGGCGCTCGCCGGGCCCGGCCGGGGCCGGGCCGGGGAGACGGTGTCGCGGCGTGCCGCGCGGACGTCACTCTCCAGGACGGGCCGGACACCGCAGGGCGGGGAGCCCAGCTGGGACCGGCCGCGGGAAGTGTGGGACCTTCCGGCGCCCGGCGCCCGGCTCTGCGCGTCCGCCCCGCCCTTCGCTGCGCCGGGCGGGGGCCGGGGTCCCCCGGCGCTGCCTTCCTTCCTCTGAGGCCTCGGGAGCGGGCGGGGGGCCGGGCCACCTGTGGCGTGTGCCCCGGCTCGCGAGGGCGCCGCTGACCAGGGGGGGTGGTGCGGGGCGCGGGGGTCTCCGCGCGGGGTCTCCGCGGGCTGACCAGTGAGCCGGGGCGTTTGCTGGAAGTGATTTGAAAACGCGTGTGGCGGGAAGGACGAGAGCGCCCCGCACCCGGGACGGGGCCAGCGCGACCCTCCTCTCGCGGGTGGGCGAAGCCCCCTCCCCCGCCCTCCACCCCCGTGAAGCTCCGCGGGGGTGGGGCCTGAGTCGTTGAGGGTGTCGCCACCTACTTCGAAGCCCCTAGACCCGGAGGGCGCCGCAGCCCGGCCCACGCTTTGATCTTCCCACGGCCCATTCCCCACTTTTTCACTCCTTGGACGGTGAGTGTGTGATGGGCCAGACTGTTGAAATGCACGGAAACGTGCGCGGAAGCGTTATGGCTGCGTGGTATCGCCTGTCCCTTCAGAACCAACTTCGGGGACACTTTGCGGCTTCCTGGGGCTTCGGTCTGTGAGCACGCCTCTTGAAGTGTTGTCTTTCCAGCCTTTCCAACTGGATTTGCTTGTCCTTGGGGTTTCTCTCCCCTCTTTGGGGCCTGGGGGTTGTATTTGCAAATCAATCAACAGGTATTAAGAAAGGCATTTCTTCCAGGAGCCTCTGTGTGTGTTGTGGGGGGGTCCCCTCAGCTGGAGTGGAGGAGCCTCTGCACCCAGCTCCCTGGGAACTGGCAGCTGGCCAGACTCCTGGCCTCAGAGATTAAGTGATGGTGACCTTGCTTTGTCATATTCAGATGGTGGCCTCAGGGACAGCAACAGGCTGGCTGTGGCCCCGGTGCACACGGAGTGTTTGCTGGTACATTTTGTTTCACCTACACAACCACCCTGCGAGGGAGTTGGGGTCGTGACCCACTTTACAGATGTGCAGACGGAGGCAGGGGCTGGCCACGCCATGGCCGGAGCAGCTGACCCGGGAGGGCTGGTGCCCGGGGCTCACGGCGGACGCGAGCTCCCAGGGCAGACCTGCAGCCGCCGGTGACCCTTCCTTTGCCAGCCTCAGAGGAGGGTGCGGACGGGCTGGCCCTGACCAGGTGTAGCTTCTGTACCTCCTGGTTTTAAATGGAGCCGCTTGCGAATGTGACCCTGGGAGCCAAAGGTCACCGGGTCAAAGTCTGTTCCTGGCTGCAGGAGTTGTTGCTGATGGGGTACAAAGGGCCTGGGAAGGAGGCGAAAGGCCAGAAAGCGGAGGGGAGGGCCCCGAGGGGAGGGTTCAGACCCAGCTGGCCCAAGGCCCATCTGCAGCTGAGTGAGCCAGTGGGGGCATCAGACCCACCCCCCCTCCAGCTCTCTTCCTACGGCCTGTGGGGAGCCTTTGTTCCCTCCCTCCCCCGCACCCCCAGGAACGCCTGTGTGGGGGAGGTGCAGAGAGCTCCTGCAAGAGACTACAGAGCTCTGGCTGTGCTCGCAGGTCCCTGGGCAGCGAGGCTTCCGCGGCTTTACCCGGGAGAGCCCCCCCTCGTGTGGCTGGGTCTCAGGGGTCTGCTCCAGGCAGCGGAAGCTGGAGTGAGGGGCGGGCGTCTAAGAGGTACGCCGACCCTGGACCCCAGGCCCTTTCCTGCAAGGCTTGGTAGGCAGGGTGTGCATGGGCGGGTGTCCTCGGCGACAGCTCCGTCCCCTCGGAATCCACTGCGGTCACCTGTGGTGACCGGAGCGAGGGGTTCTGCTTAGCTGGTCCTGGAGCAGGCGTTTGGCTAACTCGCCACCGCTCACCCCGGCTGTCGGCAGGAGTGTCAGGCCTTCGCTGTCCGCCGTGGCCCGGCGCCGTGCAGACACGGCGGAGAAGCGGCGGCCTCTGTCAGCCGCACAGCTAAGCGGGGGGTGTGGGGCCGGCGTGGCCCAGTCGCCCGGGGGTGCCCCTGGGGCTGGTGCGTCAGCCCCACTGCTGCGCGTGGTTCCCGTGCCGCCTTGCTGGGTCTGAAACCGCGCGGCGTTGAAACTCCCGCCCCGGATGCTGCCCAGCGCGGCGAACGGCGCTCGGCTCCAGGGCACGTCCCGGTGCGGCGAGTCCTGGGACCGGCCGCGGCGCCACGCACGGGCGAGGACCGCGCCCCCACGCCCGGCCGCTGCGCGCACAGCGGGGATCGGGATCCGCAGGTGTGGGACCCTGCGAGCCAGCAGCGTGCCCTGACCGTCCCCCGTCACTGTGGGGCGCCACCGGCTGCGTGTCCGGGGGCCGTGCCCTGCCTCGGGGACGTCCTGCTCCACGTGCGCCCAGGGACACAGCCCCGCTGACCGTCCCCTGCCCGTGTCTCGGCCCCTGCTGGCAGGAGGGAGGCGGCCAGTGAAGGCAGGACAGCTGCCACCTGGGGCCATCATCAGGAGCCGCCAGACGCCCCACTGGGTCCCTGAGGGGCCCACGGTCATCGTGGTGACCCCTAGACGTAGAAAAGGAATTAAATTAGTTTTTTAAAAAGAAGGCAGTGATCTAAATTAATGTATTTTGTCCTAAATGGGCTAAATTAATGAAAACCTTCTGATTAAGGGGTCCTCGGCAGTGATCACGCAAACTCCCTGTGGTGGGGTGTTCCCCGGCCACGCCAGGGACTGCTCCTCCGAGCACCACCTCTGGGACATACGCCTTGGCTAACATGTCCCTGGACGAGCAGTCTCTCCTACTCCTGGCCCAGTGGACCCGGCCGTGTGCTCTCCACGAGCGGGTCACCCCCCAGCTTCACAAGACGTTACCCTTACCACGGCTCGGTGGACTAAATGTCTTGCCCGTCATGGGGCTGGTGGGTCCAGGCCAGGCTGGGACCCAGGTGTGTCGGGGGCAGAGCCTGTACCTGGCGACTGTCCACAGAAGGAAGCGCCCCCTAAATCTGTGGGGGCCCGAGCCTGGGAGTGGGTGGGGGGCGTGGTGCGGGGTGGGGTCCCGATCGGAACCCAGGTCCCTCTGCCCTGCTGGGACTTCTTCCTGGGCGGGCGGGCGAAGTCGCTGCAGCTCGGCCGGCCACAGCTGGCCAGCGTTCCGGCCGCAGCTGCTTCCTTGATGCAGACCCGTGACTTTCCGTCCTTCTCCGCTTCCTTCCTCCCTCGGCTCTCCCTGAGGCGCGGCGCCCGCCCTTCCCCTTCTGCTTGGAGAGGTGAGCGCCCCGCACTCCGCAGCTGGCGCGGCTTCGCGGTGCAGAGACTTCCGTGGGAACCCTCATTCCAGCTTCGCGAGCGGCGCGCGGTGGGCGTCACCCCCGGCACAGGGGACCTCGGGCGGCGAAGGGGCCGTTCCTCCTCTCGTGTGTCCGTGCCCCACGCGAGTAGATTTTCTGAAACTAGTTGTGGACAGTCCCTGAGGTTTGGAAGACACAGGCGTGGAATGGATCCACCAGTGACAGAAAGTGAGCAAACGCCCCGGGGAGGTGGCCCAGGTGCTGCTGCCATCCGCGCTTGCTCTGCTGGTCACAGAGGGGCCTGGGGAGCTGGCGGGCCGGGCACCCCGTCCCGTTACCTGACGCGGCTGCAGTGTGCTGCGTCTCGCTCGCTGTGCAGCCCACGTCGGGCTGAGCATTGCCGTGGGCCAGTGTGTCCCGCACTCATTCCTTCCAGCCGGGGACAGAAGGGCCCCACCAACTGGTCCTGGTCCTCTCCTCTGCCTGTCAGCCATCACCTGTCCCACGGTCTCCTGGGCGCTCACCCCCTCGCTGCTGGTGATTCTGGACACAGATTAAAGATACGGGTCAGGCGGAGGGCCGGGCAGGCAGAGCCGGCTCTGCGGGCTGCAGGCCTGCGGCAAAGCCGCCCTTTGTCCCCGTGCCTGTCCACACGGTTCCCTCCTGCAGCCTGGGGACATCGCTGCTCTTTGTAGGACGCACACCAGTACTCCCTGTGGGGGGGGGGGTTGTGAGACTGGGGTTGTCCCTCCCGCTGTGGCTCCAGGGCCACCGCTCGCTGCCGTCCCACCGAAGTTCCACAGCCCAGGGCCCCTGCCGGAGCAGCGTCCCCATCCGCTGGGACAGCCTGTGTGATCGCAGGAGGAGGCCCTGGGGACAGGCGGGGCTGGGCGGGCTGGGACAGCTGTGTTTAGACGTCACGTCCTCTGGGACCCCGAAGCCGGGGTGACGGAGCGGGAGCTGCCCTGTGCTGGTGTCCACTGGGCCAGACCGGAGGCCGTTTATCGTCTGCACTGCAGAGCGGGTGGTAGAAGTGTCAGGTGATCCTGGTGCCTGCACCCCAATTGCTTTTGACTCCTTTTCTACAAAGTGATTTATTTGTACGTACTCCCTGAGGACTTGGGAAAAAGAGAGAAACGCCAAGGACGCAGGGAAGACACGCTGAGACCCCCGCTCCCCCGGCCGCGGGCGCGCCCCTCGGCTTCCCCGCGGACATCGCGTGTGCCGCTCCTGTCCTGCATGGCGGCCGTGCCGCGGCCGGACGCCGCCCCCGGAAAGCCCCGAGCGTGCACCCCGTCGCTGGCTGCACAGCGCCCCAGCGGGCGGCCGAGCGGCGGTGCATGGCGACCGCTCGTCCCCCGGGCCCTGCTGCATGGACACCGCGGCTAGCCCGGCCCTGGGAAGCACGTCTAGCTGTTCCAGGTCAAAGAACACACTTTTCCTATTGTGGTGAAAACAGAGAATCTGCCACTGCAGCCCTCTTGAGCGCACGGCTCGGTGGCGTTAGGCACGTCCCCCCCGTTCTGCAGCCGTCGCCACGGCCACCCACCGAACTCGTCACCCTGCAAAGCGAAGCCCCACCCCCTCCCGGCCCCTGGCACCACCCTCCTGCCGCTGTCAGTGCACTTGGCCCCCTCGGCCCCCGTGTAAGGGGCAACGTCCTGTGTGTCCTGCCGTGACAGGCTCGTTTCTCCCAGCGTGACGCCCTCCGGGCCCCCGTGTGGTGGCAGGTGGCAGGACCGCCTTTCGTCCCAAGGCCACCACTGCTCGGAGCGTGCCCACGTGTGTCCCAGGCCCTGTGCCCACGCTTTGTTTAAACCCAGAAATGGCCACGGACACTCTCGAGTCCCTTGGCATAAGCTCGGACCGAGGTGAGAAATAGCATGGTCGGTGGCTCCCGGTGTCCCCGAGCAGGCGTCCGCCAGGCCTGCAGGAGGGGGGCGGGGGTGCTCGCCTGGCGTTTTGACAGGCTGTGTAAACTCTGCGATTAATGGGATGAGAGCCCAGGAAGAACGTCTTCCATTGAAAAGGGAAAGAAAAAGAACCTCAGGGTTGCTGGGTTTTGTTTTCGATTAAAAGGGTTTGACTTTGTTTCTGGAGACTGGTTCTAATTTGGGTAAATGGTTCAGTCTGGCAGGCGCTGCCGGGGCGTGCGCCGTGTGGGAGCAATCGCTCAGGGTCCCTCTGCCCTGCGCCCAGGGGACCGCGTGGACCTGGCCTGCTGTTTGGGTTCTGGTGATATGGCGACCCAGGCTGTGCCGAGGGAGGGAGGCGGCCCTTCTGATCTCGGTACAGGTGGCCCCAGAGGGCGGGCCGAGGCCTTGGGTGGACGCTGGTTAATTTTTACCCCGGGAGAATGCGTCTGCGTCGCCGGGCAGGAGCGCGGCAGGCAGGCCGCCCGGCCGGAACCGCGCGCCAGACCTCCGGGCCGCTCGTCCGCGTGGGCGTCCGCGGACGTGGTCAGGTGTGGGGGACCCGGAGGGGGCGTCCTCGCATTCGTCCCCGTCACAGGGCTCGCTGGGCCAGGCAGGCCGAAGGCCAGGTGGGCACGGGGCCTCTTCGAACCGGGTTTGGGCTGAGGGGGCTGAGGGCGGAAATCGCAGGGTTCCCGGGATGGAGCCATTGGGTGGGGGACGCAGGGCGCAGGCCCCGTGCGACCGCGCAACATGGGGGGTCGGAGGGCGCAGGCCCCGTGCGTCTGCGCTGTGGGGGTGGGGGGGGCGCAGGCCACGTGCGTCTGCGCAGTTGCGGGGTCGTGGGGGGGGCGGTTAGGGGGGCGGCGCAGGACGCAGGCTCAGTGGGGACGAGGCCTGGGCTTTCCGCGCTGTTTAACCAGAGTCCGTCCGCCACTCCGGGGGCCACCTGCAGGCCGGGGTGCCCGAATGGCAGCGTCTGGACCCCGTGTCCCAGAGCGCAGCCTGCCAGGGAGCACGGGGTGCTGGGCGAGGGGCGGGGGAGCCCTGGCGCCAGGACGCGTTTCAGCTGTCTGCGGTTTGCGTGAAAACCCCGAGCACCGGACTGAGGTGCACCAGCGGGGAGGTTGGGGGGGGGGCTGGGCCACAGGAGGGGGAGCAGAGGACGGAGCCCCCAGGTGGCCCGTGCCCGCCCACCGCGGCGCTGGGCCCTGCTGGCTCGTGGAGCGGTGGGCGGCGTCACTCGGCGGCCTGCGGGTGTCTGGCTGCGGGCCCCAGCGGAGGGGCCGCGCTCGCGTCCCACCCCTTCCTGGCGGGCCGCCCGGCGCCGCAGGGAGGAACGTTGGTAGCACCTGAGCCTTGTTTTCCAAAAGCTGGGGTGAGACGTGCACCCCCATTTCTGGAGCAGCCCGGGCTCAGAGACCTTTGTCGTTGCCACTTACAAGGCGGGGGTTCTAACCAGGTCACGCTGCCCACGCCGAGAGCTGAGGCCACGACACAGGTGGTTTATCTTGCAGTTGACCCTTCACCCCCGTTTAAATCGGAACAATCTAAAACACAGGACGCCTTTAAGAGAGAATGCGTGCACCCCGTGTTCTGTTTACCGCTGGCCACCCCGTCACGACCTGGATGGTCTCGGTGCGTGATGGGCTGCGGGAACAGGCGGCCGGGGGCCTGGGGACATCGCAGCCCCACGTCGCCCTTCCTGCCGCCCCGGGCACTGCCCTGTGGCTTCTCACACGCTGTGGGGTCGGTGGCATGTGTCGTCCCTGTCCCTCCCGCTGGGATCGGAGCCTTCCAAGGGCAGGAGCCACGGCTTCTCGTGTTATTTGTGATAAGTGCTTTGGAACAGGTCAGAGAGAACTGTGGGCGCGGGTCTGACCCCCGCCTCTCGGTGGGAGCGGACAGTTCCATACCCCACAGAAACTGTCAGGAGGCCGATC
>JAQQSQ010001892.1:0-11765 GCA_028627145.1 Eidolon dupreanum
GGCTCCGTCTCAGGTCCCAGTCTCTGCCTGTCCCCCGGGACGCTCGCTTCGGGCTGGCTTCCCCCGGGAGGGGCACGTGGCACGTGGCACGTGGAGGGGACCATCTGAACCTCTGTGTCTCAGCAGCTCAGGTCTAGGCCCACAGGGACTCAGGAGCGGCTCAGGGCCAGCTCCACGTTCCTGGTGAGGTCACACTGGGTCAGGCGCTCCTGGGTCCTGGTGGTGTGTGCGTGTCCCAGAGCACAAACAAAGCTCCTCCTGGGCCGTCCTGTGACCCGGGGTTCACTGTGGGCAGGGGGTACGTCGTGAGCTGGGCAGACTCCATGCAAGCTGTCCGTCCCCAGGAAGAGCTGACTGAAGGGCTTGGTGCCACTTTGTTTTCATCACTCCAGTCTCACTTTTTTTTTGTTTTTTTAAATAGGACAGAATATATTACATCTCAAATAAATGCATCCCTGTATGTTGGTTACTTCTCATTAGCAGTTTTATCTTCCCAAGTCTTTTAAAAGACAAGAAATCAATAACCTACTTTTAGACTGCAATCTAAAAGTACCCGTGAGTGTCTTTTTCCAAACGGATGAGATGGAATTAAATAAGGCAACGCACGTTTTTCCAGGCACGTTCTTCGGTCGTACGCAGGGTCTACGGTGAAACGGGCGACAAAAGAACAAGAAAAGCTCGTCCTTGAATGAAGTGACTGGAATCCACACTCGGCCTCAGTGACAGCCACTGTGACCTGAGTGTTCTCAGCAGCACAGGGCAGTGACTGCTTGCCACCTGGAGGTGGCGACGGGATCCCACCTGTCGCCCTGTGACAGCAGAGGGGTGGTGGCCTGAGGGCCTAGAATGAAGGGCCAGAAAGCCAGGCTGTGACAGTGGCCGTCTGTGCTCCAGCCCTGTGGCTCACCCCTGTGCCCGCACGCTCTGCCAGGGAGCTGGACAGAAGAGTGGATTCTATACCTGTGAACGCTGAACGCTTCCTGTGGCCGAGAGGCTGCCCCGAAGCCCGGGTGATGAGGGCGGAGCCCTCCCCTCCCAGGGTTCCGCTCCGCTCCGCTCGGGCCGCAGTCTGGGGCCCCGTTTACCTCTGTCTCCTGCGTCTGTGGTGGGCCGACAAGTCCCGCCGTACCACTGTGTCCCACAGGCGTCTGCAGTGCCCAGAGTAACTTTTGATTCTGCTTGTGGCCCACAGCTAGACGGCCACACGCGGCCGAGGCGCCTTCCACGCCGTGCACACAGCGTTCCCGGCACTGAGGTTTCACGCGCCTTTGTAAACCTCGTGGCACGTCAGGGGCGGGCAGGGGGCCAGCTAGGTCCTGCGGGTGAGCAGGGCATCGCACTTGTTTTCCTGGATGCAAGAGGGTGTTTTATTTTCAGGACCTGTGTGAGTGGGGTGAACAGAAGGGGTGCCCGGGGGCGGGGCGGGGGTTCAGGCCTGGATGCTGCCCGTGGTGCAGAAGGCCCGGTAATAGCCCGTGTGTGGTCACCGCTGCCAGCACCTCTGTGGGGACGCCCCTCCCAGGCACCCGGGTGTCAACACTGATGGTGGACAAGCGGCAGATGGGCTTTCCTCAGGAGGTGGCAGGGTCCCTTGCCGAAGCACTTGACCTCTTGGGTCCCGAGTGGGCATGCTGCTCAGGCCCCGGGGACGTCCCACGTCTGGGTCCTGTCCCCCCGCCATCAGCATAAAGAGGTGCTTTCCGTGTGCCATTCTGCCAAGCTGGAGGGAAGGCCACAATAAGTCTGTCTCTGGAGGTGACGGTGTCTGAGGTGGCATAACAGCAAGGGGCCACCCCAGCTCCTCGCCTGTTCCCCGAGCAGCCTGAGGGGCTTGGACACAGACACCTGCTCTCTCCACTGCTGCTGAGGGAGGGGACGAGAGTCACAGCTCCAGCTCCAACTGAAGGACAGTCACCAAGGTCAACATTAAATGAAGGCCTAAGGAAGGTGGCCACAGCGATGGCCTCCTGTGAGCCACGCATCCCTCTGCCAAGTCCCCGCATGGGCCGCGCTCACAAACCCGGGGCTTGGCCCCCGACTCACTTTGGCCAATGGGACCCTACTGAACGTGGTGCCAAGGCAGGAGCCCTGCCACCACGAGCAGAGGTCCCGCCAGCCTGCTGACGGCGGGTGACACACGGCCCATGTGCAAGGGCACCGTCCACACCCCACGGGGCAGAGCCGAGCCACCCCAGCTGCGGGCCCACAGGATCCGAGCAAACGACTGCTTTGAGCCACTTCATTTTGGGGTGTGTGCTACACAGAAATAGATAAAGGTCCTCACGCTTCCCTCATTCAGGATGTGTCACCAGAGGGTGTCCCAGGAAGCTTAGTTTTTACTCAGTCAACCAGCGGCCCTTGGTCACTGTACCTGGCACTGGGCCCTCAGGCAGGGCGATGGGCTTGTTCGCTGGCTGGCCCAACGGCGGGTGTTTCCTTTCGTCAGACAGCAACCTGACGCATGTGACTGGCTGCTGCAGCACTTTCCCCTGTGGTTAATTTATGCCACTCACTGAGCTCCCGTCACATGCATTGCTGTCACATGACTCTGAGCAGGCAACACCGATGGGATGCCGACACGTACCAGGCATGCGCTCGGCTGGCGATCTGTGCGCCTTTCCTTTCCCATCCTACGCACAAGGAACCATGTGGAGGTACAGAGTGACACTTCTGGCCCCACAGCCAGAAGTGGGAGCAGCTGGACTTGACCTTGGAGTCTAGCCTCTACATCCACTGGCCCTGCCCTGGCCCTAGGCTTGCCAGGCCCTGACCTCTCTCTCTGCCTGCTGTGAAAATGAATTTAAAAACCTTAAAATCTAGAGGCGAAGCCCTGAGGGGAAGCCCACACTCACACCGCCCACCGCAGGAAGAAGCTACCTTGTACTCCCCACCAGGAAGCCTACTGCACTCACTACTCAGGCATGAGGAAGGTTTTCTCCTGGCCCAGCAACAGCCCAGCCAATGAGACACCACCACACTCAGCCAATGAGAAGCCACCACCACCCTAAACCCTTGCTCTCCTCCGAAGGACTCTGCGCCCAACTCGCTATATTTTCTCTATAAAACTTCGCTCCCCTTCTTTCTTCTCCCGGCTGGCCTATGGTTCATAGTTTTGCGTGTCTCAAGTTGCAATTCCCTTGCTATTCTCTAATAAACCCATCTTTGCTGGTAAAATAACTATTCTTAGGGTGGACACTATTGAGTTCTAGTAAATCACCCAACAGCCAAAGGCCCTGCTCAGCTATTCGCTGCTCCTCTGCTCGCTGCTCCTCTGCTCTCAGCGGCTGTGTTCAAGAACTGTATTTTTCCTTATTAAACTCTTTCTGTTCTGAATAGAATCAGAGCCTTGCGCTGGGTGTTCTGGTCTTCAAAACTGTTGCATTTCCATACGTGCTCATCATCGCGTGTGAGCACTTCTCAGTATAGCCGTACAACAGAGGAATGAGTTCACTGCATACACCGCAAAAAGGCTTTAAAACTGCTTTTCCTGCAAAACCAGCCAATCCACGACCACCTTAACTTCGGCAATTTGGGCAGGCTTCAGAACTCACTGCGAGTGCCACACGGAAACGCAGGACCCCCTCTGGAGTTTGGGGACCCCGATTTCGCACTGCACGTGGCTCTTGGGGAGGCCGACCAGCCAGAACGCGTTTGAACGTCCAGTTTTTGGCGGGTCCTCCCAGGGGTCTCCGGTGCACCAGTTCCCACGCCAGATCACCCTCCTCCCCGCGCAGCGCCCGACTCCGCATCCCCGCCCGCGCCCCGGGACCCGCGGACCCCCGGCGCGGCGTGCGTGCGTGCGTTCACGTCCTGCGTCACGGCGTCGCCCACCCCGGCGTGCGCGCGGCCGGCGGCGGCGGCGGGGGCGGGCGCGGAGGCTGAGGCGGCGGCCGGCGCGGGCCGCGCACGGGGGCGCGCACGGGGGCGCGCACGGGGGCGCGCCAGGCCACGGCTCGCGCGCCGCAGCGCCCGGCGGCCGAGCGGAGCGAGCGTCTGCACGGCGCGGAGCCGGGCGGCCGGCGGCTGAGGTGAGGCGGGTGGGGGCGGGAGGAGGCGGGCGGGGGAGGACGCGGGCGCGGACACCGCCGGGGGACGCCGCAGGCGGACACTCGTCGCCGGGCGCCGCTGGAGCCGCGTTTATGTAAGCGCTGCCGGGCAGGTGGGGAGGCCGGGCGGGGCGCGCGGCTCCCGCAGGACCCCGAGCCGCCGGCGGGGTGCCCGGAGGGGCTGCGGGCCGGGCCACCGGGGAGGGAGCCTGCGCCCCCAGGACAAGGCTGCGTCCCGGACGGCCCGGGTCTCCTCCGCGCGGCGCCGCGTCTGCGCCGGATGCTCTGAGCCGTGGGAGAGCAGGCTGCGCCCCGGGATGGAGGGGGACTGCGCCCCGGGGTGAGGCTGCGCCCCGGGATGGAGGGAGACTGCGCCCCGGGGTGAGGCTGCGCCCCGGGATGAGGCTGCGCCCTGGAGTGAGGCTGCGCCCCGGAATGCAGGGGCGACTGCGCTCCGGGATGAGGCTGCGCCTCACGATGGCGGGGGCACTGCGCCCCGGGTTGAGCTGCGCCCCAGGATGAGGCTGCGCCCCACGATGGAGTAGGGACTGCGCCCTGGGGTGAGGCTGCGCCCCGCGATCGATGGGGGACTGCGCCGCGGGACAAGGCTGCGCCCCGGGATGGAGGGGGAACTGCGTCCTGGGGTGAGGCCGCGCCCCGGGAAGCGGAGGTTGCGCCCGCGGAATAAAGGGGACGCTGCGCCCTGGGATGAGGCTGTGCCCCCGGGGAGGGGAGACCGCGTGGGGACAGCCCCTTTCCCACCCGGGGAGTGCCTCGTGTGCCCCGGATTCTCTCGGCCCCAGGGAGGGCAGGCTGCGACCCGCGGTGAGCCTGCGCCGGGGTCGACCCCGCGTCCTCTCCCGAGGGCCCCGAGTCCGCGCGCAGTGCTCCGGGTCGCGGGGAGGAGAGTGGGGGGCCCCGGGGAGGGCACGCCGCGTCCCGGGTTCAGCTGTGCGCTCCGGGGGTCCCGCGTCCGCGCGGGTGCTCCGCGCGGGTGCTCTGCGCGGCGGGCGGCCAGGGGCGCGGAAGTTCTCGCCGGTGCTGGGCGTCTGGAGCGATCCGGAACAAACTGGGGCGGTTGGGGGCCCGAGGTGACTTCTGACGTGTCCACATCTGCAGTAGGAAAATTACCGGGTTGTGGACGGTCCGAGGGAAGGTGTCACATTGGGCTGCGGACGCTAAAACGTGTTGGAGTCCCTGTTTACGTGCCAGAGAATATAAAACGCGTCGGGCCCCGATTTATCCGTCCGCGACCCGCACCGTTGTTTGACTGGCAGCTAATGTTTTTAGCAGCCGGTTTTGGTTTTACTTATGATAAAGGCATTTCGTTTCCTTCTTAAGCAAACCCTAATGGTTAGCGTTCCATTCTCCAAGCGTCGGAAAAGTAGCGTGATATCAAACTTGCTTCCTTATGCTCAGTGTTCTTAAGATGACTGATCAGTAAGTTTTGGAAATAGAAACATGTATTCACTCCTTTTTGTTCCCTCCGACATTTCCCCGCATAGGTTTGCGCCTTTGCAAGGTGGCAGGCAGAGCCGCATTTTCCGGAACACTGGGCTGTCTCGAGGACAGTGCCGGCCAGTGTCTTTCATTCCCTTCTTTTTTGGGGCTGAGGCTACTTCTCCCTCCTTGCGGGGGATTTCCGGGGGACAGGGAGAAGGAAACACGGGGAGAGGCTGGTGGTGCTGCTCTGCCTCGGACGAGAGTGAGCGGCGCTTGGGTGCGGCGTTCTTCCGGAGGGCAGGGGCCTCTCCCGCGGGCACCCGCAGCAGGGGCCTGTCGAGGGGCTGATGAGACACGCCGAGCTGGGTGCCCCGTCCTGCCCGGGTGGAGGCGAGGGCCTGGCCGGGCTTCGGAAGGAATGCGTTGCCTGTGAGTAATGCCTGTTACGTGGCCGAGGGGCCTCAGACGCGGTGTGCTCAGCCACGTCTTCACGCCAAGCTGCAGCGGGAAGGGAGAAGGGCTTTCTGCATGGTGTGTTGGTGAAGAAGTGAACCCGCCCCGCTCCGACAGGTCGGCGGCACGGAGCTGGAGGTGCCGTGAGCTCGTGAGGTCAGAGCTGGGAGGTGAGGGGGTGCTGGGCAGATCACCGCGTCAGCCGAACCCCCTGGCTCCTCGGTGAGTTCGCCTGGTGTAATAGCATTTCTGCTGCTTGTCGATTTGGGGAAAAAGAAAATTCTTTAAACCTGGGTTTGTCTGGTGAGTGAGTGCAGCAAACTGGATTTATTTGGTTAACACTTATTCATGGCCTGCTTCGTGCTAGGCCTGCCCTGTATCAGACCCCAGGCAACACCGTGCTGAACAAGACAGATCAGAAAAGTTCAAAAGCTGGCAGATTGTTTTATTAACCACTTTTGTGGTATTCTATTTTTTTAAATAAAATTTGTAATTTTAGTTGTAAATTTATAGAAATTAAAGTGCATAGCATTAACATTTTTATTGATGGACAAACATACAAGTGTGCACAGAGTACTTGCAGAAGACACAAGAAGATGAGAGAAGCTGCTCCGTCTGCGTCCCAGCCCCTCAGTCCCCTTCGGCTGCGGTGACCGGCCGGCTGCAGACTGTGTGGCAGGGTCCGCACACAGCCGTGCGTAGGTCTGGATGTCCTTTTTAGTGTTTGCCGGGGGAAGCAGTGCAGCAGGGAACACTGTCGCCCGGGGGTGCAGGCGAAATCTGCTGAGCGCCTTTTACTGATCATCAGGATTCCTCAGCTGTAGGACTTGTTGAGAACAGGGTTTTATTCCCCCGAACTCGGTGACGAGCTGGGTCAGACCGTGGGACGGGGGCACGTGACTTAGGTAGGAGATGGCCGGAGAGGGCACGTCGGAGATTACTGGGGGAAGTTATACGCTTATCGGCCTATTAAAAACTTGTTTAAGAAAAAATATTGGCCTTAGTACGAAACTGAAAAGCTTAGAGAGGACCAATTTGATTGGGAACGTTGGTTTTCTTAGTGTCAGTTTTCTAAAGTGTGAATTTCCAAATCTATAATTTGGTGATAGAAGTGGCAGTGTTAAAAAAACAACAACTTTAAAAACATGTTCCTAACGTGTGCGGTAGGAAAGGCCGGAGGTGAGAATCACAGAGTGTGCAGCGGAGCCATTAAGATTCCCTTGTTCCTTGAGGGACTTTCTTTGCAACGTGCGTGTCATTTGGGAGCGTGGAGAGGGCACAGGGAACCAGCCAGGTCCCCCGGCATCCTGGCTGGGCCCGGAGGTGTTCCGGGAGCCTGCAGGGAACCCCGGCTGGCTTGTGAAGGCCTCATGTGAAGGCGGGCGGCGGGAGGGCTCCCGGGTGCCTGGATTTGTCTCAGGGACACAGCACACAGGAGCTCTGCTTCCCTCTCTGCCTCTCCCCTGTCACTCACAGGGCCACCCAGGTCGTTGGTGGGAGCTGGCCTGCCCTCCTGCCATTCCCCTTATGGGAGGAGGGGACATTAAGCCCCACCTGAAGTCCCAGGTGCCCTGGTCTGGGCAGTGGGGAGCTCAATGAGTGGGGAGCTCAATGGAGGGAGGGAGCTAGGAGCTGCTTGGCAGCCTCGTGCAGGCCCGGACTCTGCGCCCTGAGCTCTTGTCTGTGCTGGTGACAGCAGGGAGGCCGGTGACAGGAAGCTGAGGAGGGGAGGCAGCCACCTCGCTGCTGGCCTCCCCCCGAAGCTCCCCGGGGACAGAGACTCCCTCGGGCTGTTCCGCAGCTAAGGTTCCTTCTGGGCTCGTGATCTGCAGGAGCTCGTGACATGCAGGGCCGCATAAATACTGTAGGTGTGTTAATTAAATTTTCACGGCAGTCCAAAAGGTAGGTCTTCTTCTTCATTGTCCATGGGTAAAACACCAGGCTGGAGCACCTGGCCCTGTGGCAGGGCACAGTGACCACGCGGGGCCTCAGACCAGTCAGAGGTGGCTTGGTCCCAGTGCTGCGTGTCATTGCTTGTGAGCTGCAGCGTGATTTAAGTTGCTATTCACAGGGAGATGTTGCCAATTAGACGGTGACACGTGCTTTCCTGTCACCTCCTTTTACCTGTACTCACTGAAGGCAAGACGATAAAATCAGACCACCATGGTGTTTTCCTGAGAACGGAAAATGTGAGTGAGATGAAGTCATTCTCAAGTGTCTTCATGTTTAGAATCTGACCCTTGCACGTCAGCCTTTGATGTGGCACCATGCCCCTCCACGGCGTTGTCCCCTGTGCTGTCCCCGAGTGTGACTGAGACCCAGCCCTGCCGTCTCCTGGCTGCTGCCCGCCCCAGTCTGTAGGCCTGGACGCTTCCTGCTTGCACTGCAGGTGTTGAGGGGTTTCGGCTCCTTCGGGACCTGCTGACCGGCCTGCTGTCATGCCGCCAGGAGTGACGGCCGGATTTGAGTGCCCGAGCGCGAGCGACAGTGCTCGCGGGCCGCTGACAGCCCGTGTGACACCTCCAGTGCCAGGGGCGTCAGCTCCGTGGCGCGTGAGCCTCAGCACTGACGGACTGTGGCTTGTTTGCAGGCAGCCCCGTCAGGGTCGCCAACAGACTGTGAGATAGAACATTCCGGAAGGACCCCGGGGTCGCTGGCGGGGCTGGTGGAGATGCGCCTGGGAGGCGGTTCCTGGCAGGTCCCCGCAGACCAGACCTGCTGTGGGCGGTGTGGTCCCGGTCCCAGCACGTCCCGGTGCGTGGCCCTCACGCAGGCTGTGTGGGCCTCTGTGCTTGGCCGTCCTCACCCGCAGCCCAGGGAGACACGTGGCCGCTCGCCTCCCAGGGCTGCTGGGCAGGTCAGCGGTGCCCTGTGAAGTGCCTCAAGTGGTGGCTGCCTCCCGGGACCTGAGAGGGTTTACTCTGCTTGCCGTTCCTGCGATCCGTCACCGAGTGCTGATGTTTGGACAGCGCCAGGCACGTAACCTTGGGAGTCGTTTGCTCAGGGCTGGTCTGGAAAGCAGAGAAAGGGGGGCGGGTGCCACACAGGACAGAGACATGAGGACGGAGCCTGCGGCTGTCGGCCAGGGCCCCAGCAGGAGGGGTCTGGGACACCCGCTGAAAGCGTCTGCCGAAGGAGGTCTCCTGGATGGGCTGGGGGCCTGGGCCCCGGGCGGAGGGCGGTTGGTTCCGGCTCAGCCTGCCAGGGTCTCCTGGCTTTCAGAGGGACAGGTGGCCTTGTGGGGAGGGGCGAACCCTGGTAGAGGGGATCTGGGAGTTACGTTAGGAGAGGCCGGAGAGCAGGGACGAAGCTGGAGGGGTGGTGGCCCCGGGGGGGTACCTTGGAAGGAGGGGAGCATGGCGTGGTGGGGGCTGACAGGAAGGGCGGGCCATGGAGCACCCGCTCACAGGGCGTCGGCAAAGGCGACAGCCGCAGAGTGAAGCCCCGCGGGTTGGGGGCACGGCAGGGAGCTGGACTGCACCCCGGGAGCCGGGCAGGACGGCTCGCTGGGCACCTGGTCCCGTGCAGGGCGTTTCTGGGGCCGCCTCGCAGGGAGCGTGGGGGTGGGGGGGACGTGTGCTGAGGCGTCTGCACCGGGCCAGGCCGGGGTTCTGGTCTCGTGGGCTTGCGGGGCGGAACGCCCCCGGGGCACCTCGCAGGCAGGCGCGTGCGCAAACAGTGTTTTCTTTCTCAAAACTCACGAGCCCCTCAAGGTGCCGTTAACGTGGCCGGAAGGTGGCGCCTCCGCTCCCCAGAGTCGGTGGCATCGGGACCGGTGGGACTGGGCTGCCAGTCCGCGCTTAGTGGGTCTCGAAGTGCGGGGTCGGGGGCGAGATGGCGCGGTGCGTCCAGGCCCAGGGCCGCCTCCCGGGGCCGGGGCCTCAGCGCCCAGGGCCACCGCCTGCGCCCACGCCCCCTGCGGACACGGGAAGTGTGCCCTGCGCGGCAGCCCGCGGCGCGCGTGCCCCGAGCGTTAGCCCTGCCGCGGCCAGGACGGTCCTCCCCGGTGCGCTAGACGCCCTGCCGTCTCCTCGCCGCGGCGCGTGGTCCAGCGGGCGGGGCGGCCGGGCACACCGTCCCGTCACTCGCCCTCGTGGGCCGCTTCGCGGAGCGCCTCCTCCGCGTGTCACTGTGGAGGGACGCGGCGAGGAGTGGCCTCCGCCTCTGTGAGCTCAGCCCCGGCGGGAAGCTGGGCCCACGCCGGCCGAAGCCGCCACATCCGGCTGTCGTGGGCGAGTCAGGGGCAGGGCGCTCGTGCCGCGCCTGCACTCCGGAGGGCCGTGCAGTGGGGTGCTGTGCCCCGGGGGACCGGAGCGGCAGGAGCGGGCTGGGCCCTGCTGTCCCGGTAGTGCGGCCAGCAGCGTCCGCCTCGTCAGTGGGGACGGGGAAGTGCGGGAAGGTGGCACTGAGAGCCGGCAGGCCTGGCTGTGCCTCTCCTGCCGGGGAGACGGGCGGAGGGGGCAGGGCCCGGAGGAGGGAGCAGGCGGCTGTTCTCGGTGGAGCCGGTCTGGAGAGGGGCCGATGGATGGAGAGGGGCCGCTCTGGGGGCTGAGCTGCCATCCGTGGGGGGTTCTGGGTCGTGGACATTGTCTGAGACTGGACTGTCTGCATATGCGGGTCACTTGTCCCCACTGTGCGACATGCAGAATATCTACGCACACCTGCATGTGGTCTCTAAGATGTATGACGTGCGTGTGTGAGACGGACAGGCGTGAGGACTTCTACGAGGTCTGGTCGGCAGTGAGTGACTGGGTGTCCGTGTCCCGTGTCACTGTTCCTTCGTCCTACGTGGAGTTCGCACCCCCTTCAGGTCAGGAGTCGCTGTCCCGCAGGGACTCTCCGGGACAGCTGGCAGCGTTCGGTAACGCCATTGGCTCTCCCTGTGTGTCCGGCGTGGAGCGGCCACAGTGACCTGGTTCAGTCCTCAAGCTGGTCACGGGCAGCTGCCTTACTTGGGCCACCCTCAGCTGCTCTTCGCGATGAGGAGGCTCACCTCGCTCACCTGAGTCGCCTCCTTGCAGGTGTCCCCTCCTCTCCTCTCAGCCTGCCCCCATCTACTGCTGACCGGCAGCCAGGGCCAAGTGGATCGGCCACCATCCTGCTCAGAAGCCTGCACTGCCCCATCTCCGAGTCCCCCGGGCCTGCTCTCCTGCTGCGCCCTCAGTGCCTCTCCTGATGTGCGCCCCGCTGTCCACCTCCCCGCCCCGTCCCCTCAGCCTGCCCAGAGGCAGACAGGAAGCCCCTGGAGGGCAGGGGTCTCGCTCTATCTCAGCACAGTGCCTGGCACGGAGCAGGCACCACCTGTGTTTGCCAAAGGAACAAGTCGCTTGATCTTACTCTTTGTGTTGGTGGTGAACAGGGAACCGGGGCGGGGTGTTTGCCTCTGCAAACCTGTGCTTCTCTGCCTGCCCCATCCCCATCGTACGTGGTGAATCAGGCGTCTACTTACGCCCCATATGTCTGTGTGGTCTCCAGATTTCCATGCCTTTCTTTGTGGAGTAGAAACATTTACAAAACATTGACAATTGTTCTGAAACCATTAAGTGCAATATAGTAAACGAATCTCTGGAAAACAGTGAAATAATCAACCTGAGAGCGTGGCTCCCTCCCCCGCCTCCCCCTCCCCCCCCCCCATCCGGACGGACTCCTTTCTTGTTTGCATGTGTCGGAAGCACACTCTGGCTCTCCCGAGCAGCAGCAGGGTCTGTAACAGAGAAGTGATGGTTATAACTGCGTCTTGAGAGAAAACAGGGTACTTCGACTAATTCTGGGAAGTTTCAGAAAAGCAGCCACGTGAAAAGGAAAGCGCTCGGCTGCACTGCG
>JAQQSQ010001893.1:0-11765 GCA_028627145.1 Eidolon dupreanum
ATCTGACTTAGTCTCTAAAATTTTAACTGCTCTTTCCATTGTCACTGGTGACCTTCGTATTGGTCATTCTCCCATCTGCCTTCTTTCTGACCATCCTGTCTTTTTGACGTTTGATCACCCCTTTCTTGAACCTCTTCTTTTGTCTCAGCAATGCTTCGTGTTTAGGATGTATTTCTTGATACATAGCTTCAGTCCCCTGTAGGAGAGAAGGAAACGTGCTATTGGGCTACGTGGGGGCCTGACCTGGAGTTCTGAGGACGGTGGCGTCCCCGACCCTCTTCATGAAGGGGACGCGGTTTCTTGACTCTGCAGCCCTGTGTGCTCAATCCTTCCGCCTCTCAGCACGTTGGCTTTCCCTGTCTGCTCGTGAGTTTCCTCTTCTCCCATTCAGCTTTATTTTGGTTCCTTTGAACTGTACAGCATTTTTCAGTTCAAACTCCTGTTATTTGACTCATTTGCTCTACGTTCCAATCCTCATTCTTTAGAGTGGGAATCTGACTGACGCAGCCTGTGATCTTGGTGCTCATTAGTTCAGGAGCCACACTCTCGCTGCCGTCGGCTGGGGCAGTGGGCCATGGAGTCCAACTGTTGTGAGGTTTCGATGAGTTTAATACAGAAAAATGCTTACAACTGTACCTGCCACGGCGAACACACTCAGTCCATAGTAGCCGTAGTCGTTTACTCGTGACGTGGCTCTTGCTTGGAAACCTCGTGCTCTCTGGTTTCAGCTGTCACTAAACTAAGCGTATCCCATGTTTTCGTTTATTTGACAAACAGTTATTACATACCAACTGTGTGCACTTCTAGGCACTGGGGAAGCAGCAATGCACAAAACAAAAATCTAGAGCTTAAATCTAGTGAAGGAGACAAGGCAATAGCAAATAAGTGAAATGTAATATTCTGATGTGACAGATCTAATATGTGATATATCTTACCATGATTTTGAATAGGCTTTAAAGTCTCAGCTCTTTGTTGAACTTTTATGGGATTTCCAGTGCTTTCATACACTCTATACAGCTTACTTGACTGGTTAATAATAATTAATCAATCATTTTAATTTTGTCTTTTCACCTGGATCATGAGATCCACAAATGGAGGGCATTCTGTTTTATATCACTAGTTCCCCCCTCCACCAGCAGCATGTGGTACAGTTCTGGGCATATAATTTGTATTCATAACATATTTAGTAAGTAAGGGGTAGAATACTTATAACTATCATGTAGACCAGTTTTTCTTTATCAGGTTGGATAAGAGAATTAAGCCTTCATGCTCTAAGCCTAAGCTATCCAGTGTACGTAATGAATTTCAACCTCTCTCCTGTCTATCTAAAATGGAACTAGGCACATCCTGTCTTTGGGGAAACTGAGAAACTAGTTAACATCATTTTCTATGTAATGTGGCTCAGATGAGCGATTGCAGTTTAGAAAGGCTGATGTAGACATAGCCTCCTAGACTTTATTGGTGCTGTAAGGAAACTGCCATTTTTTTAGTACGTGGTCCCGAATACAGCTCAAGTAAATCTCAGTATAAATAATCCCAAATAAAAATAAATGTCTTAGGAATTTTGATTTTATAATTTGTAACGATTGTAATTACTATTATAGTTTTACCACTGTAATTATAATTTAATAATTTATTTTAATTGAATAAGCTGGATTGTCTCTAATGGTGACTAGTTTTAAGAAAACTTTTTAAATGCTTTTTTAGGGTATCAAGAAGAACTGTAAACAGATTGAGTCTACTAGATTATTACCTGATCCACCTGTTCGGTTCATACCTCCAAATACACTGAACCTGCGTAGCTTTACCAAGATCATGAAGAGACTGGCCGAACTGCATCCGGAAGTTAGCAGGTAATGACATTATATTGTAACTGGCTGTAAAATTCGTATGTAAAAGTGTCGATCAGCTCACTAACTTAGCCATGTCTGGGATGCGTTACCTTTGGAAAGGATAAATGCCCATGTGTGTTTCCCTCTTGCACAGAGATCATATTATAGATGCTCTTCAGGAAGTAAGAATAAATCATAAAGGTTTTCTGAATGGTCTATCTATTAATACTATTGTGGAAATGACTTCATCTGTTTTGAAAAACTCTGCTTCCCGTTAGGAATAAAAGAAGCAATAAGAGGTAAGTCAGTCATATCTTTTATATTTAACTATTAACTTAAAATTTAAGCTATTGATTTTATTTTTTCCAAATAAAAAGAACATTAAATTTAAAATAATATGATAAAATTAAAAAATAAGTATACTTTAGTAGTTCATTATTAATGCAAAACCAGTTACGCAAAACTTAACTGACCTAACATTTACCTCATAGTTTGCAGACCAGGATTCAGAATTGGCTTAGCAGGCTGGTTTCAGCTTAGGGACCCTCATGATGTACAGTCAAGATGCTGGCCTGGGCTTTAGCCATCAGGAGGCTTGACTCACATAATTCACACGGCTATTGGCAAGAGGCCTCTGTGACCCACCACGTCGGCCTTCCCACAGGCCGCTCCAGCTCCTTCACATGGTGGCAGCTGGCAGGAGACAGCAGAGAGAGGGCACGGTGGGAGCTGCAGTTTGTCGTGCCCCACCCTCAGGAGTTACACGCCACTGTTCCTGCTGTGTTGGGCAGATGCGCGTCACTACATGCTGTCCATACTCGGGTATGAAGCTCCACCTCCTGAAGAAAGGTGTATCAAAGAATATAAGCTCTATGTTCAGATACTACATATAGACTTAGAAGAATCCCTTTATACAAGATAGTGGATGGGGACTTGTTTCCAGATAGAGCTGTCTGGGTGGTTAAAGCCAGCTTTCCATGGAGAACAGCTAGAAAAGCTGAATAAACATCAAGAACATCTGCCCTGGAGAGCTAGCAAGAGAACGAAGATTCTAGGCCAGCGCACAGGGAAGACGAGCCTCGGAAATGTGCCCACTGTTTGGGACCACTTCCCCCGAGTGTTCTTTGCAGAGGGGCAGCTGGGAGCTTAGGGAACCCTTCTGATAGCACCGAAGCCAGGGGAACGGGGCCTTGGTGCCACGGGGTTGGGTCCCCGACGGACTGTGCTCCGGGAATGACTCTGAACTGGGTAGTCCTCAGAGGGCTCTGACTCAGCTTCAGAAGTTATTCCTAAGTGGGACTGAGATGTTCCGGGGTTACTAGCTCTGCCATGCACCTAGAGGAGGTAAAGGTAAGAATTCTCAGGAAGAAAGTAATATCGTTTTAGGCCTCATTATTTCTACCAACACTTGGGCACATAATGTTTATTTTGTAAATAAGAGTGCACAGTCAAAATAACTAATCATAAATGAAGTAAGACCACAGGACTGAAAGCTAGCTTCAACACTAGATAGCAGCAACTACCCACAGGGACTCCAGTTCTTTGAATTATCAGATGCACTCTAGAAAGCATGTGTATTTCCGGAACTGACCATAATTGCTCCTCCTGCCCTCCGCTGTATCCATGCCCCTTTGCAATGGGACTTTGAAGTTCTTCCCATCAAAAAGTGGAGTGTTCTCCCACCCTCTTGAACCTGCATGGCCTTTTGCTTTGACAACTTGTGTCATTTCCGAGCCTAGTCCTTAAGAGGTCTTGATCGCTCTGATCTCTCTTGGAAATTTGTGGCAGGGAATTCGAAGAAGCCTGATACCTGCTAGAAGACAAGAGACTGCAGAGGGACAGCAGAGGCATTCCAGCTACAGCCAGCGGCCGCTAAACGTGACAAATTTAGCATAGCTCTACAGGTCAACCTACCCTATCCGGCAGCCACCCATAGATGCCTGATCGAGCCCGGCCAAGATGAGAGTCACCCACGTGAGGCCAGCCCATTGCTAACTGTAGACTAAATAAATAGGTGGCCGTCGTCTTAAGCTACTAAATTTTGAAGGTGATTTATTGCACAAAAACTAACAGATTTAGATGTATTGTGTTCAAGGAGATGAAAGTCAGGATTGAGAATTTCAATAAAGAACTATAAGTATTTTTAAAATGGAAATTCCGTTAATGAAAAATAGAATAACTTAGTTAATATGTTCTATACCATATTAGATAAATAGTCAAAGTGTAAATTAGAAAGGTCAGAAAAAACTATGGATTGAAACAGATAAAAGGAAAACAAAAGAGTAGGTAAGAGACAAAGTTATAGTGAGAACACCTAATTGTGCAACTGGAGTTTTAAGAAAAATGAAAATATCGAACAGACACAATATTTGAAAAAATTATGGCTGAAATATTTTTTAAATGATGAAGAACATCAAGCCATAAAGTCAATAAATCCCTCTTACATCCAAAGCAGGAAAAATAAAAATACCTTAGTACGTCAGAGAAAAAGTGCTTGAAAAATCAAAGCCAAACAAAAAAGACCTATAAAACAGTGATAAGGAAAAAAAAATTTACCTTAAGAATAGTACAACAGTTAGATTGATATCTGATGTTCAACAGAAGCCATCAAGTAATTTTATAAACCTATGATTCTATACTCAGGAAAAGAGACTTCAAGAATAAGTATGAAATAAACATGTTTTTACTCAAATAAAAACTAAGATAATTTTATACTTAGAAGAAGACCCACTGTAAAGAAAATACTAAAATGTTCTCTAGGAAGAAGGAAAGTGATTCTAGATGAAGGATCAGAGGTGCAAAAGGAGCGAAGATCAAAGTGTGGTATGTATCAGTTAATGCTGATGGTGTTAAACAGGAGTAGTGGTGTTTTATAGGGCCTCATATAATTAAAATATATGACGGTAGTGTGTATATTGAGAGATTAAGTGCACCTTGTCATTTGGGAAGAGGGTACAACATACTGTGTTGGTGGGAGGGCCCCTAGGCTCAGTGATTTGCTAGGAGAACTGGCATTACTCAGTACACAGTTATACTCAGCTGTGGTGATGACAAGAAAAGGATACAAAGCTAAATCAGCAAAGGGCAAGGCTCACAGGGGAACATCTGGGGGAAGCCAGGCACAAGCTTCCAAGAGTCCCCTCCCCAAGGAGTTGCACAGGCTGTGCTCATTTCCTCCAGGAGCGAGTTACGATGACACGTGAAAGGTCCGTCTGGAAAGCCCGTTAGAGAGTCGGTGCCCAGTGTTTTTGTGGAGGACTGGTCATGCAGGCGCCTACTGCTCAGCACGTACCAAAGTTCCAGACCCCGAGGAGGAAAGCAGCTCTTCAGCATCAGCCACATTGTCTACGCAGTGTTGGCACAGTAAACCACTCCCAGGACTCCTGGGACTGGCGGAAACCCTCCCCACATCCAAGACCCTAGACACCGGCCAGGGGCCACCCTTACGAGCTGTCTTTCTAAGGATTGTAGTCTCAAGCCTACCATGCGCCCTTTTCTACACGTGACCGGCTGATACCAGACTTTGATAAGTAGAGGATGCATGTTGTAATCTTTGGAGTGACTATTTTTTTAAAGCATATAAAAAATGAAGTCGGACCCTTACCTTACATCATATACAAAAACTAACTCAAAATGGATCAAAGACTAATCTTAACAGCTAAAACTATAAGCTCTTAGAAGAAAACAGAGGAAAACCTCACAACACTGGGTTAGGCAGTGATTTCTTGGATATGACATAAAAACAGGCAACAAGAGAAAAGATAAGACTTCATTGAAATTTGTGCATCAAAGAACACTATCAACAAAGTGAAAATGCATTCTGCAAAATGGAACAAAAATATTTGTAAATCATCTCCCTGATAAGAGTTAATATTCAGAATATATAAAGAACACCTACAACTTAACAGAAACAACCCAATTAAAAAAAAGGGCAAAGGATTTGAATAGACATTTCTCCAAAGAAGACATGTAAATGGCCAATAAGTACATAAAAATGTACTCATTTTCAGTTGTCATTAGGGAAATACAATCAATGTGGTACCACTTCAGACCCAATAGGATGGCTATTAAAAAAAAAAACATGTTGGTGAAGATGTGGAGATATTGGAAACTTGGTATGTTGCCGGTGAGAATGTGAAACAGCGTGGCTGGGCATTGAGAATGACTGTTACATCAAAAATTTTAGACTAGGCAATGTCCTAAAAACTGCCCTCATGACACCAGCTTCATAGTGAAGTAACGTTAACATCTCACTTAAATGATTTTCTCTTCAAGACATTGCCACATTGTTACCATGATGACAATCTAGTTTTCTCTGTTAAAACAGTCTGAATAGTTCTCTCTCTATATATGTGTGTGTATGTCTGGTGGTCTATTTCTGTTATCGATCTAGTGCTAGAATTTAGCAATGTGCTTGGTTGAGGGATAAACTCTAATGGTAAATGAGTATGTGTGATGTATGTGATAAATGAGTTTGATGACAGTGGTTGGTTTAGTAGTAGAGTGTGCTGATAACAAGCTATACGCTTTTCTGGAATATCGGATTTGTCATAACACCTTTTATTGATTTCTCCCTTCTTTTTTGACTTGTAGAATTTCCTTGGAAAGCATGAGTTCCCTCCTACAGAAAACATTCTACAGCACTTAGGGAGAACTCGTGGTGATGGCAAGATGGTGTAATTAAACAGGCTTGATAAATGGATCCTGCTGTTAATAATATTCCACTTTATAGCCTCCCTTAAAATCTGCAACTCTTGTTTCTACAGTATTAAGATTTTCTCTATATAAAATTAAAAGATACTTTCATCGTTTATAAACCTTATATTTCAAACTTGTTAACTGAGACTTCAAGCTGCATATTTTGGATCAGAAAAATAGTCACATCCATTTAAAAAAACCTTTGTTAAATCAGTTTTTTTAAAATACTAACTGAAAAGTTTTATTGTTTCAGAGTTTATTAAATGGTTTCTATACATAAAAAATGTTTACCTGAAGTTCCTGTGTTAGTTCAGTTTTGAGTTGTGTTTAAAACTCTGATAACAGATAAACTGAATCTATAAATATACAACATTTTGGAACATGTATATTTTTAAGCTTCCAGGATAATTCAGTACTGCTGACACATGGAGTACATTTTTATGACTTTCTTATAAAACATTTAGAATTATTTTCTTGGTTTTCACCAGGAAGAGCTTTGGTTAAGTACTTAAATTTAAATGGTCACCAAATGACTCACATGTGTTTAGTAATAAGTTTTGTTACATTAGGTTAGAATGTAACCTGGAACAATTTTCAAAGCCCAATTTTATGCCTTATCTAAAAACAAATTTCTTTCATTTCTTACCCTTTTAAAGCAACATACTGTTTAAGGTTGCAGTTTTACTATAGTAGGATTAACATTTTAAATATGCATTTTTTACCAAATGTTTAAAATATTTACAGCATTTAGTATTTAGTTGGTATCACTTGATGAAAGCTTACCCATTTACATGCATAGCTGACGTATTTACATCTAGTAAGGCAGACTCTGTAGCACCACTATAAACGTAATACCATCTGTGGGTTTGGCATTTTCCAGGGTTAAGTTAGCCGTTCAGTGTTTATGTGAAATATGCACGGATGGTAAGGCTACACATCAAACTATGGGATTTCAGATTTTTCCTTTTTTTATGGGATCTTTTGTCTTATTCTATATATTTATTCGTTTCCAGTTATTAGCAGATTCACCCTAGATGTCTACCAAGAATTGGGTACCACAATATAAAAATAAAATTTAAAAGAACGCTATGAAATGAAACTTGAGAAACATTGGTTTGGGCTATACATCAAATTAGTAGAATCCTAGAATTATGGAGTTTTCTTCCCACGTGTTAAATCATATAGTTATTTATATTAAAAGGCTGCATTCAGAGCACTGAGTAAAATTGAAACATGCACTGGACATTATTTTCTGCATAGCAAGAGGAAACATAATTCTAGTCATCTGTTTCTAAAAGGACTTGGTGAAGTGGAATTCTCTTTTAGAATACCACGAGACCAATTACTGCATTTAATTCAGGGAAAATAGAGAAAGGGTCATTTGAAATTATAGCTATCCAGTTTTTTGAAATAAAGATGTCCTCTTTATAAACTAAAAGTAAAGATCAGGCAGCTTTCAAAGGGCTTTCAGTTATGACCAGGAAATTGATCACTGTTATCAAGCTTCCCAAGTTAAATGTAAAAACGAGTAATTCATGAATATTTAGAACCAGAAATTAAAAAAAAAAAAAACTTCTCTAAAATGACTAATTTGACATTAACGTTTCAGATCATTTTGACGTACTACGTTACTGCTCAGAGATGTTTTTCTCTCCTACTGTGTTATTGGGACACAAAATTGCAGCACTTTAGCTGTATCGACTGGAACATACAGCTAATCATCGCGTTCCAAGATAACCGGGGACCCGGAGCACCGTCAGCACCTAAGACTGTCACAGAACGAAGCCGGACCAAACATTCCAGTTGGGCTTGCCTGCTGCCCATGCCGGTCCTGGTCGTGGAGGTAATCTGTGACTGCGCAGCTCACTGTAACAGCTTAGTTCCTTTTCAGAGAAATGCTTCTCCAGCCTGTGTTCTCTATCTGTGGACTTTACTGCTTTTTCACTATTGATCATTGGTACTTCAGATATCTACCAAGCACATAGTTAAACGTTTAACAGATGTTAGCTCTTATGGTCAGAATAATGGCCCTCCAAGCTGTCCTGTCCCCATCCCCCAACCTGTGAATGTGTCATGTGGCTAAAGGGCCTCAAGGTTGCAGAAGCTGGGAAGGGTGCTAGTCAGCTGATCCTGATCCTTTATTATCTGGTGGGCAGGAGACAGAACCTGAGAAATGTCATTTTGAGGAGGATTCAACCCACTGTTGCTGGCTTTGAAGATAGGAAGGGGCCAAGAACCAAAGAGTAAGGCAGGAAGGTGGGGGGACCTCTAGAAGGTGGACAAAGCCAGGAACAAATTGTCTCCTAGAGCCACCAGAAGCAATGCAGCCATGCCAGCATCTCGATTTTAGCCTAGTAAAACTCATCAGAGTCCTGACCTCCAGAAGTGTAAGATAATAAATTTGTATTTTTTAAGCCACCACGTGCTAATGTGTTCCATCAGCAGTAGAAAACAAATGCAGCCATACCTGTTATCGCTGGAAGACCGTCAGGAACAACGTCAGATTGTTTGTGGGTTCTGTGTGTCTTTGCTCGAATTTTAACTCTTGGGAAAAAGTTACGTGTGCACTGGGAGTGTGCTGTAAACCCCAGCTGCTAGTGTGTACAGAGAACTTGTACCTTGATGACGTGTAGTCAGGGCTGATAGGAACAGTCCCTGGACAGATCAGAGGATGTCACTGTTGTTTATATCATGGACGCTGACTGCTATAAATGACTTTGCTTTTACTTCCAGGAAGCCGAGAGCTTCACTTCTAATGCTGTTTAAGACGGCGCATGCTGCAGCCAGCTTTCCAGGTTCGGGTCCCTGCTCCAGCTGTAGCTGTGTGACTTCCCTGTGCCCGAGTTGTCTGTAGGGTGGAGGTAACGGGATTACCTGTTCTGAGGTTCTCAGAGGCACAGAGCAAGCGACATGTCAGCCCCGGCCCCGTCAGACCTGCTGCTGGGAGTTTGGTCTCGACCCCGCGCAGTGGTGCATCTGAGGAGACGCTTCACCCTGACTTCGCTGTAGTGTCCTGGCCTACTCTTATTCTGCTTTTTAAATTTATTTATTTTTCCTCTTCTGTGAATATCTATAACCTGTGTCAATGTTTCTTAGAATGATCCGGCCATAAATTAGCATGTTAGGGGACACTCGATGACAAATGGTAAGAACTCAGACTAGCGGGAGCACGAAAGGGGGCAGTTAACCTACGAGCTGACAGCTCCAGGAATGAATGCAGGTGAAGCTGGATCAAGATGCTCCCTCTCTCTCTCTCTCTCCCTCCCTCCCTCTCTTTCACTCACACATACACTGTCCTGAGTGATTAGCTCAGAGCTTCTGGGAAATAGACACACAGTGTTGAGATTACAGAAAAGCCGCAGAAGCAGTAGAAACAGCTCGTGTATGCCCGCCTTTGAGCTCCCACTAAGATCAACAGTTACAAGCTCAGTGAAACTGCGAAAACCAGGAAGTGAACGTCGGTGCAATACTCCCGGCCTCAGAGCTGAATCAGATTTCACCATTTCCCCCCCTAATCTTCAAGGGGCCAAGAGTGCTCCGCATCACACGTAGCGATTGTGTCTTCCTGTGACAGCCCCCAAGTATTATCTTTCGGGACCTTGACACTTTCAATGAGTATTGATCGGCTGCTTTATAGAATGCCTTTTGATTTTCATTTATCAACTGATTTCTCCTGAATGGACTGAGATTATGCGTTTTTTGATATTAGTGCCACAGAAGTGCTGTGTCCTCAGTACATCTCGGGTACGCAGTGTCTCTTCAAGTGATGTCACCTTTTATCTCAGGGTTGAGGTGGCCTCTGCTGGGTGTCTCCACTGTAAAGTTACTGTTTCTCTTTTGTAACTGAGGGAGATCTTTATGCAAGATCTTTTCTCCTAAAACTTGTTCACTGGGTTTAGCATCCATTAGCAAATCGTGCCTAAAACAACTATTCTTGTGTTTCCTAATGATGATTTTCTGTGTCTCTTCATTCATCCTACATTTATTACTTAGACTTTTCATTTAAGGAAAAGCTGACCTTTCTCCCTGTTTATTTGTTCAGTTATTTATGTCAGTGTGGACCCGGGTGTTTATTTTATCCCATGAGTCAAAATATAAAACTATCGTTGCTTCTTTTGTCACTCAGATTATTTCAGCTTTAGCCATTGGGAACTTCTTCAAGTTGGGTTCTGTGTCATTTTGAAAATTGCCATCCTTTTTCAAGTACTTGCTTTATCTCCTGATGTCGCAGGATATATAGGCTCACGTTGGTCATTTCCTGCCCGATCCTTGCGATCAGTCACTTCAACAAACTTTCCTTTTATTGGAGCCCAAGGTCTGGTCAGCAGGTGTGTGCATTGCTGCTGGAGGTGGTGGCAGGCCCGCTCAGCGGGCAGAGCGGGTCTGTGCGTGAATCCACGGAAGGCACACCTGTGTTTATTTGTTGACTCCTAGTGTACACATAAGTCATTATAACATTGCTCGCTGTCCCCCACCCCACCGTGAGAGAGATTCACTGGCTGGAGTATGGCTTTTGTGCACATCTTTGCCTTACAGTATGCGGTCAAAATGCTTTCTAAATTTTCTTAGGTTATGTCTTTCATTCCTGATCGCCTTCGGTGTGGTCACGTGGTGCATCCGTGTACTAGCTTTGCGGGTGGGAGGTTCTCAGCTTGTGTGTGTCTCACACCTGGTTTCCTGCAGTCACTCTGGGTCAACCTGACTTTTCTCGTGTTCATTTCTCTGGTATCGGGATGTTTTTAAAATTATGTTCATATCTAGGATGTTAAGAATTCAGCTTTCTGGTGGTGGTTCGACACAACCCTGAGCCCCTTGGCCAGCCTCCCTCTTCTGTCCCCGACGTTTTCTCATCCGCCTTTGCTCTTTGCTGAGGTGGGCTGGCTGCGGGCGGGGCAGGGTGTGAGGTCACGCACTACCATTCGCAGTGGTTCTCCTACTCATTTGTTTTGCAGTTATAAAATTCGCCAGGTGATGCTGACAGCATAGTTTTGTGTAGAATTTACTTTTCGCTGACTTTGGAGAGGGTGTTTTGGGAAGTAGGAAGATATGCACCCAACTTTGCTTTTTACAGCAGGACTCTCTGAAAAATGGGGATCTGAAAAATGAGCTTGATGAACCCAGAGCGCCTGAGGTCCTGCTGTTCCTGTTTCCTGTTTACCAACAGTGTGCAGAGCAAAGCACAGCACAGAACTGAGCAGTTGCCACTCAGCAGCTGTTAGCTTTAGATCACTCGCC
>JAQQSQ010001894.1:0-11762 GCA_028627145.1 Eidolon dupreanum
CAGGGAGGGAAGCCCCCACCCCCCACCCCACCCCAGGGACAGCCCCGGGTTACCTGGCATGAAGTGGGTGTGGGCCGGGCAGGAAAGGGAGCAGCTTTCCACACTGCCCGCCTTGCTGCAGGACAGCTGGGCCTGGGGCGAGGCCTTGGCCCGGGAAAGGCACTTGCCTGTCTCTGAGGAGAAGGAAAACAGAAGAGAGGGCTTGAAGGGACCAAGGTGGAGGCTTCCTGGAGCCCCTGAGCATGGAACAAAAGGGACTTCCACTATGCCTTTGTCCCACAGCCAGACCGCCTTGATGGGAGGGGGCTGGGAGACGGCAGAGTGCAGCGTCCACCTGGAGGTGTGGGGACGCGGGCCTCGGAGAGCTGGCTCGCTCCCCTCGCCCAGCACGAGTCCAGGCTGCCCGTCAGGGGGTTTGCGCCCATGCCCACGCCGGGAGCTCCCGGGGACAGGGTTCTGCAGAGGAGGGGTCCACGCCCAGCTGCGAGGAATAACGGCTGAAAACGGACCCGGGCTCCTTGGCGGTGACCGGCCTCTGAGCATGGGAGGTCACGAGGGGCCCTTCTCTGCGACAGCCCCACGACACATCCGTGAGGTGTCTGAACATGCCCAAACCGAGCTCTTTAGAGTTTCTCACGTGCTTATTTATCTCTTGAGGGTTAAAACGTTCCCCAGACTCCCGGGGAAAAGATGGAGCGTTCTATCGTTATAGCACACGTCAGAACTGACTTCGCAGATGTCTAACTGGTCAGCGACAGCAAGCTTCAGCAAACACGCCTTGGAAGCATCGTCCGTCGTGAGTGGTGGTGTCGCTCCGGTGAACAGGCTGAGATGGGGGACTTGGTTGGAAAAATAAATCGGAGTGGGAAATCACTGATTTGGATGATATTCAACGTGGGGCTGAACATTGTCAAGGAGTCTCAGAGAGTAAATAATCTCGAAATAAAAACAAACTCACGGCCCTCCAGATAAAACATCTGGCCTCCCAAATAAATACAGGACCAAAGTCCTCTGTTTCCAAAGAATTAAGAAACTGCCAGTAAAACCCCCTGCGGGGAACACAGGCCAAAAGGGCCACTGGAGGAACCACACTCACGCTGGATAAGAACCGGAGGAGCCACCACCCACAAACTTCCAGGGGGACAGCGGTCCCTGACCTTTCTCTAAACCCTGCAAGGGAACTGTGGGTAACTGTAGATGGACAACGCAGCTTTCTTGTTTGCCTGGGGGCCACCGTTTGGGAAAGGCAAACCGCCCTGGCTGGCCCTGAGCGTCTGCATGCTCTTGCTGGGGACAAAGGAAAGCGAAGCATTAGTGGCTTTCCTGAGCGACCGCTAGGGATGAGGTAGCATCCCCTGCAGACGCAGGCGGCGGGCAGGCTGGCCTCTGCTCACTAGGAGATCGGTGCGTCCGCCCGCTGGGGTTCGTCGGTGTGACGCAAACCCACGGGCTGCGCTGGCATCTGCTGGGCTGGGACTTGTGGGGAGCGAGGGGAACCCACGCAAACGTGCTGCTCACGCTGCTTGCTGTGCTGCGGGTCACAGAGCCCTCGGCCTCGGACCCAGGAGTCTCGTGGCTTCCGCCAGCACCCAGGAAACCGCGGCAGACAAGCCGACTCCGCTTGTACGTAGGGCGAAATCTCTCATTCCACCACATGCACCGTTAATTCCGCCACCAGAGAACATCACAGCCCTCGGAGGAGAGTCCAAAGTTGTCTTGAAAGCAAGGGGGAGGGCAAACTGACTGGCCGCAGGAAAAACAAGAGAAAAAGATACTTTGGCCTTAAAGTAAGAACGTCTGGTTGAGGGAGAATCTGAAAGAGGACAGCGAAAGGCCAGTTTGAGAAGGGACAGGAGGTTGTAGAAGGCTCGGGGACACGAACCGGATTTGCTGCGGTTGACCAGAACCACTCAAGTGGTGGGACTTTCTAGCAGCCGTCTGTCCTCCCCCGGGCGGCAGCCTGCACCTGGCCCTTTGGGACCGTTGTCCCTCCTGTGGCTGAGGCCCCTACGCGCACCGTGCGGAGGGATCCGCGAACGGAACTGCCGGCAAGATGTACCAAGATGCTATTTTTAGAAGTCCCAGAAAATTCTCCAGCACAGGATCGGAACTGCAGCTGATAGGAGCCTGGGTATGCCGACCCTATGTGTGCTTCAAACACGGAGTCCCTGGGCCGAGATGCCCACGCTGTCAGCAAAACACTGGGAACAGCCCAGGGAAGAGTCCAGACTGAGTCTTTGCAGGTTGCTGTGAACATTTTTTTTTTTGGTATGAACACACAACGGTTGGATCACGCTCTCCGGGCACAAACTCAACAACGTGACAGACACTTATGCCTAAGCCTTATCCTCCCCGCCTCGGCGCGATCGCAGCCTTGGCGGATGTGGCTGAAACATCTTCAGATCTCGTACCAGGGCTGCCTGTAAGTCTAGGGTACCACGTGCAGTATGATCCCTGCTATGAACTGAAAACATCCAGTGGTTTTTCTGCTTGTCCATGAACTAATTATGGTGTCCGCTTCCTTCCTCCTCATATCACCGCTGAACAACTCTCTCACCCCTTCCCGAAGAAGAAACTCACCTTTGTGAATCTGTACTTTAGAAGCGTTCGTATCCGGAACAGGTCTTTGGGACACTCCGTACCAAAACCCAATTTAATATTGTTTATTGATGGGACTCCCTTAAAGATGAAGGGATCTTAACATTTATATGGAAATTCAAGGGACGTTCAAGAATAGCCAGACCAATCTTGAACTGGAAGAACAAAGTTGGGGGACTCACACTTCATGATTTAAAAACTTAACTGTAAAGCTACAGTAGTATGCCAACTAAAATTGAAAAATAAAAAGTATTAAAAAAAAGCTACAGTAGTCGAGATAGTGGGTTATGGGCACGAGGGCAGACAAATAGATAAATGGAACAGAATGGAGAGCTCAGAAGTGAACCCACACATTTATGGCTAATCGATTTTAAGAGGGTGTCAAGGTGTTAATGGGGAAAAAGAATGGTCTTTTCATCAAATGATCTTGTGACAACTGAATAGTCACATGAAAAAGAATGAAGTTGGACCTCTATCTCTTACTACAAATACAAATTAACTTAAAATGGATCACAGACTTAAATGTAAGAGCTAAAACTATAAAACTCTTAGAAGAAGACAGGTGTAAATCACAGGGAACTTGGATTAGATGATGATTTCTTAGGATACCAAAATCATCACCAAAAAAAAAAAAAAATAGATAAATTAGACTTTATGAAAATGAATAACTTTTCTGTTTCAAATGATGCCACCAGAAAATGAAAAGACAACTCGCGGAATGGGAGAAAATCTTTGCAAGTCATCTATCTAATAAGGAACTTGTATCTAGAATATATTATAATGCCTTACGGCTGAATGATAAAGACAACTAACCTAATTAAAAAATGGGCAAAGGATCCAAACAGACATTTCTCCAAAGAAGATACATAATGGACAACGAACACAAGCAAAGATGTTCAACATTATTAGCCATTGGGGATGTGCAAATTGAAATCGCAATGAGATACCACTTTGCACCCACTAAGAGGGACGGCTATAATCGAAAAGTCAGATAATCACGAGTGTGGTGAGGACGTGGAGAAACTGGAAGTCTATACCACCGGTGGTAAAATGGTGCAGCCACTGTGGAAAACAGTCTGGCCGTGCCTCGAAAGTTAAGCACAGAGTTACCATATGACTCAGCAATTCTGCCCCTAGGTGTACCCTTAAGACAACTGAAAACAGATGTTTACACAGGAACTTGTCATCAATGTTCACGGCAGCATTATTCATAACCCAAAAGGGGAAAAAACCCAAATGTGCATCAGCTGATGGGTAAACAATATGTGGTATAATTACACACATTAGCATATTATTTGCTCATAAAAAGGAATGAAGCACTGACACATAAGGGGACCTTGAGAACATCACGCTGAATGAAGGCTGCGTCACCAAAGGCCACACAGTGTATCATTCCACTTACGTGAAACGTCCAGAATAGGTGAATCTGTAGAGACAAATGTTGATTGTGGTTGCCCAGGCCTGGGGGGCTGGAGGGAAAACAGGGAGCGATTGCTACGGAACGGGGTTTCTTTTCGGAGTAATGGAAATGCTCTAAACTTGATCGTGACTGCACGAGTCTGCGATTATAGATGATTATAGATTGTGCTTTAAATGGGTGAACTGTATGGCATGTAAGTTTTATCACGATCAAGTTGTTAACAAAGACAAAGCACGAAATGACAGCCCCGGACTTGGGAAGTCGGCCCGCTCGGTGATCAGACCGCTAGGGCTGGTGTTGCCCGTTCCTGCTTAGTAGCCAGCATGTGCCACGATCCTAACACCGAAACCACCTGGTCCTTCTTGTAACCAGGACAGCCCAGGCCAGCTCGTCCCCAAGCTCTCGGCGGGACCAGTGGTTTGCTTTGCCCAACAAGACTTTGCCTGAACAGAGCAGCGATTGTTACTTAAGGAAGCAACACGTTCAGCTTTCTGATTTCAGGTATTAAGTGATGTGTCCGTTCTTCGATACTTTCATCCATTCGTTCAAAAAATATGGACTGAGTGTCTACGACTGCCAGGCTCGGTTCGAGGTGCTGGGGATACAGCAGTGAACGGGACAGGCCAAATACCTGCTCGGCTGTGCTCCGCATACATTCTCCTGACAAACGCAGCAGGAGCACGTAGCACAGCTACTGTGCCTGGTGGTTCGAACGCAGGGGAAGGAAAGGGAAGCGGGAAACAACGGGGACAGGAGGGCACGCGGGGGTGGGCGGATGCCGCTCTGGCTGGGTGTTCAGGGAAGGCCTCACGGATCAGGCACCTACGGGGAAGTGAGGAGCCCCCCGCAGGCCGAGAGTGGCACATGAACCCTCTGTGTTGAGGCGAGGGGGACCGCACCCACGAAGTCAGTGAGGCTGGCAAGGGCGCGTGAGGGTGGGGGCGGGAGGCGGTCAGACCCCGGTAGCAGCCTCTTGGCTCTTCGAAGGGCTCTGAGCAGAGGGGGACGCGTTCTGACGCACATCTAAAAGGCTCGCTCTGGCTGCCGTGGGGATGTCACAGCACGTGGGCAGGGACCAGAGAGCTGTTTGAGGGACACAGCCCAGTGCCAGGGCAGGCCCAGCATGCAGTGGAGAGTCAGTATGCGTTTGTGGAACCAGCCACTGGGGGGCACTGTCCGGGAACCAGCTTAGAGGTGCCCCAGGGCCCAGGGTGCTGGGCAGGGGGTGCTTGATCCCAGCTGGTTTCCCCCCTGCCCCCGCCCTGCCAGATGCTGTGGGGCAGGCAGCCTGGGCAGGTGGGGGGTTTGCGAAGACCCAGGTATGCCCCGTACAGGCTCTGCTGCTGCTGCACCCCGTGTACCCCTCCCCACCACTGCTTCCTTGGCAGGACGAGAGGGAGCTGCGGGAGATCAGGCTCCCACATTCCACACCCTCTAAGCTTCCAGGGCCTTCCGAGCTTATGGTCTGCACACACTGACCCCAGATCGCCACCTGTGTGCCCCTCCCCCGCAGGTCTCTGTTCCTCAGGCTGACACCCAGCTGCTCTCTTACCTGTGTCCCCCCTTCTGGGTAAGCCCTTGTCCCCGTTAGCCATATCCCCGTAACTCCGAGGCCCAGAGGAAGCGGTGGGCCCTGTCTTGCTCGCCCCGCCCGGAGAAGCCACGGCCCCCCCCACCAGGCACCCCTTGGATGGGGAGGGGTCCCACAGTGGCACCCCAGGGCGCTCACCCACGCAGTCCTTCCGGTTCCAGTGCAGCCGCCGGCCTGGGGGGCAGACGCACTCGTAGCTGCCCTTGGTGTTGACGCAGCCCTGGTCACAGCTGCCGTTGTTTATGCTGCACTCGTCCACGTCTGGAAGCACAGGCGGGCGTCACGGCAGGAGGGCCAAGAGTCCCCCGGCCCTAGTCTGATACCGTCACATGCGGCCACACACAACACACACTCGAGCACGCACACACACGTGTGCGCACACGAGGCTCGCACAGACACCAACACACACACCCCCGGCCCAGACTGGGGGCAGGACAGAGACGTGGCACAAGAGCAAACTTCCCATCGGGTCTTTTGGGGCAGGGAGCGAGCACTGGCCCAGGGACCACGCGCCTTATCTCACTGTGGGACTCTGGGCCACCCCTTCCCAGCCGCTTCCCTCCTACACGACAGGCACCCAGCTGAAAGGAGTCAGCTGTAAGGCCCTTGCCCCCGGCCAGCAAAGACCCCAGGGGAATCTGCAGCTCACCCCAGGCACCCTCCCCAGCACCAGCTGTGCCTGATCACTTCACTGCCTGACCCCATCGGGCCTTCGTAGCCACCCAGCAGACACCCCAGGTCACAAGAAAGGAAGAGACACTCAGGACCGAGCGGCCACGCCCGGCAACTCCACCTCCACCGCCGGCCCCAACGTCCCCAAGTCCCATCCTGTGTGGCTCCTAAACACATCTAGGACCTTCTCCTTCTCTGCGTCTCTCCCCACCCTGCTGGAGCTCCCGCAGCCCGCATGCCTGGGGCCGTCTCTGGGGGCCGTCAGGGTGGTGAGAGCAGCCTCCGTACCCGGACCCGGCCACGTCGCAACCCCGCTTAAAGCCTCCAGTGGTTTCGCATCTTACGGGGAAGAAAACGCCAAGTTTTCTCACGACGCCCTGCGCCCTCCCCGCCTGCATCTCCCTCCATGCTCACGGGGCTCCAGTCGCACTGCCTGCCTCGGTGCCTCCGGGCGCCCGTGCCCCAGTGCCTTTGCACACACTGACCCCTCCGGCGGGCTTCCCCTCATCTTGATCAAATGCTCTGCCCTTAGGGTCTCCCTACTGTCTCCCTAATCCGCCCTTCTCTGTTGCCACCCTCTCCCACTGGAATGACCTGTCTGTGGGATTCTCTGTGTAGCGGCCACGCCCCGCCCCCCATTCTGGACTGCGGTCCCCCGCAGCTGCTGATGCCAGGCCTATGCCCAACACCTGGCTGAGGCCTGGGATTCAGGGGGCACTTGCTGGCCCCTCCCTGTCCTCCTGCCTTGCCCTTGGCTGCGTCCCTCTGCCCACCCGTCACCAGACTTGCTTAGGTCTCTCCCAGGCCTCTCAAGAGTCAGGGTGAGGGTCGGGGGGTGGGGTGCAGTGTAGGTGGCCGTGCGGCCAGGCGCGTGCCTCGGGGGGAAGGTGGCCCTGGTGGGCGGGCTGCAGACCTCCGCAGTGGGTTGTCCCGTAGAGTATGTAGCCGCGGCGACACAGGCACTGGAAACTGCCCGGGGAGTTGACGCAGACGTGGTCACAGGTCCGCTCGAAGGAGCACTCGTCGATGTCTGCGTGGCCACAGGGAGAGAGAGTTTGGGGAGTTTCGGGTGGGGGGGGCACAGCCGGTCACTCAGTCACTTAACGGACATTAGTGCATGGACGGCCCCCGGGCCCCCGGGGCTTAGCGCACAGCCGGTCCACTTCCTGTCGCTGCCCACTGTCACTGTGTCTCCATTTAACCCCACGCTTCCGGGTTAGAAACCACCTCGCATCTTTTCTGGAGGTGGGCAGGGTAGAAACGTTTTGCATAGAAGGGATTATTACAAATCTGTCATTTTAATATCTCATTCAACTGCGATCAGGATTGGTTTTTAATCCATACCTGCAGGAAATTGGCAGGGGCTTGCCTGGGGAAGCAGATGGACTGGGACATGAAATCAGGCCTCTCGGGTACTGATCAAAGTATGTTTTCCCATCACCCCAAGATGTCTCTTGAGAAAATAAGAAAAAAAGGACAAATAGAAAGGGGGGAGGGGGAGAAATACGCTACCCATAGGGATACCAAGGTAGCCTTGATAGTATGTGAAATTTTATTGAGCTTCCTGGAAGCCAGGGTAAGAAGGGGAAGAGGGAGGTTTACAGAGTGCTATTACCAGAAAGGAGGAGAAAACCACATGCTCATAGGAGAGGAGTCTGTCCTGGCCACAAATTCTTAGGAAGGTGATTCCCATGGGTCAGCTGATGGAGGCTCCTGTCTCCACGGGCACTGTAGTTGGAGTTCATTCTCTGACTACATCAGCTCATGTGACTACACATATATTCATAACGTGTGTGTGTTTGTATTAACACTAATACAAGGAAGGACTCGTGCTGTGGGTGCTCAATGGATGGGATTCTTACTGGGTGTGGGAAGAGCTCCTGGTTCTTGTGGCACCGAGGCTGGACTTTGAAGGATGGGGCCGGCTTAGAATGAAGGAGAGTGGGGGAAGGGCACCGTCAGCAAAGGCTGGAAGGTGGCGGCACGAGGTGCCCAGGGGGACTGTGTGGAGCTCAGGGGGCTGGGGAGGGGTCTGGGGTCCCCATCCCAAGGGTCCTGAGTGCCAAACAAGGGAGCTTAGACCTCTCCCTGCTGGAGCTGGGGAGCCCAGGGAGGTGTTGGGGCAGGGGCGGGGCACGGCCAGAGCCCCAGGGCCTCAGATGAGCCTGGAGGAGGATGGAGAAGCCGCAGCCGGAGGCCAGGAGCAGACACATCGTTGCCTCCTCCTCCTTGGCAGCTGCTCTCTCTCACAGGGCAGTGGGGGGTGCAAGGTCAAGGGCCCTCCGTCAGCCCTCCACAGAAGGCAGGAGGCAGACCGAGAAACGCAGTCAAACAAAGCGTAGAGGGGCCCTGACGGGGGCCTGGACAGATAACGTGCTCTCAGCAGAGCCTCATGCCCTGAGAGGAAGAAGCTGGCCTGGGCCACACGGTGGGCCCCAGGACAGGCTGGCCCTCGACCCTCCGGGACCAGCCTCCTGCTCTCGCTTCCTCTCAGGACCGCACCCCTCGCCCCTCGGGGCCTCTGAGCCGCACCCACAGGCAGAAGCTGCACGTCCCGTGGCTGGGCTCGGCCACGTGCTGCCTGCAACTACTGGGACCCCGTGGAAACGAAATGGCTAGCCCACAGCAGTCGTCAGTGATGGCCCTGGCCCACTCCTCCCTCACACAGGCTTCCCTGGACCCCCTCTCTGCGCTTGTTCCCAAAGCTGGCCCCACAGGGCTCTTCATGGTCCCCCAAACTCCCTCAGCCCAACAGTGCCACTTCCTGGGTGCGTTTGCCTCCTCGGCTTCTCCTGGAAAATGCCTGTTCATCCTTCAAGCATTTCACCAGTGTCTCCTCCCCAGGGAGCCCCCTGACCACTCTCTCCACTGCCCATCCTGTGGGCGACCACCGCATCCTGGATGTCTGCTGCCCTTGTCCAGGGCTCTGCCATTTGGCTTCTGCCCAGACGTCCTCCCATCACCCCTGCTCCTAGCAGGCGCCCTGGGCCCCTAAGGAAGGGCTGTTGGAGAGCACCTGCAATGTGTGGCGCCTTCCACCAGGTGGCAGCATTCTACCTCCAAAGCCACTGAAGGCGGCGGGGATGGGGGGTGGTGAGGGGGGTGGGGAGGTGACGGGGCGGGACAGAGATGATGAGCTCTGTCACGGACTGGCTGTGCCACCTGGGACATCTGCTGATCCCTCCCTGGGCCTCAGTTTCCCATCCATAAAAGGGACGGGTTGGACTGAATGGCTTCTGAGGGCCCCTAGAGTCATAAAGGACAGAGAAGACAGGGAGGGCAGGAGCTCACGGCAAGAACCCCAAAACTTACCCGTTCCCTCAGGCCCAGCCTGGCAGGTGGACGGACCCCGCCCCCGTACTCACCTCCTCTCCTAAGAGCCTGTAAAGCCCCCCTGGGTGTCCTGTGACCCCCAGAGCCTCGTCCTACCAGGACCCGGGGAGGACAGGGAGGACCCTGGGCCTGAGGGCTGTCGGGGGCACAGAGAGGGCTCACCTTGGCACGTCCGCTCGTCGGTCAGCAGCTTGTAGCCCTTGCGGCAGCCGCACTCGAAGCTGCCCACGGTGTTGCGGCAGAAGTGGTCACAGCCTGCGTTGTGCACCAGGCACTCGTTGATGTCTGTGGGAGCCGAGCGGGAGGGGGCGAGGAGAATGGGCTCAGGCCGCAAGGTGGGGACCCCGGCCCAGCACCTGCCCTGCCCTCACTTGCCTGCCTCTCACTGCCCAGGGCTGAGCCCGGGGATGGGGGCCTGGCTCACAGCGGTGGGGTCAGGAGGTTGGGTTATGTCGCTTCCCCGCAGGGACTCAGGGGGCCTGGCAGTCACAGCATAGAAGGGAGAGGAACGATGTTGGCTATGACAGGCAGGACAACGGGGACGATGGCATCCACCACGTCCTTTCATCAGCGCATTCAGGGCAGCGGCCTGGAGGGCAGCGAGGCCTGGGCCAGGCAGGCTGCTTCTCAATGGCCGTGACCTTGAGCCAGCTGCTGGACCCCCAAGCCTTGACTCCTGGGCTGGCGGACGAGCATCAGCAGCACACCTCCTCGGAAGAACACCTCCCGGGGAGCTGGTGCTTAGTCGGTGCTCAGCCAACTCCTCTTCAAATTTGGTTTACGGCCCCTGTTTACTGATGGGGAGACTGAGGCTCAGAGGGGTAACCTTCCACCTGCTTGCAGGAAGCGGGGTGTTCGCGAGCCTGGCCTCCCAGCCTGGTTCTTCCTGCTACCCCACCCCAACTCCCACCTGCTGGTTTGAGCCGTCTCTTCCCTCAGCATTTAACGAATTGCGGCGGTACTCTGAAGGTCACCTGGCCGGATCCCATGTCATAAGTGGGCCCCTCCCGAGTGTCACAGACAGTGTCTGCCAGCACGCCTCCAGCGATGGCAGTAACGGCAGCTTCTGCCCTCACAGCGCCACCTGTTGGCTGATGCAACCGGAACTCCTCCCCGACCCCTGTGAGCCCCTCCCACCCCCTGGCCCTGCTCTGGGCTTTGCCCTTGGCCCAGGCCAGGCTGGCAGGCTGTGTCATCAGAGATCCTGTCCCTGAGATGCCGCTTCTTACCACAAATTTCCTCTTAGGCCCCAAACTGCAGGCCCCCCACGCTGGTCCCCCCTCCTCCAGACGTGACCCAGCAATTAGTAACAGAAGTGAGAGATGACTTTCAGGATGGGATTCTCGCCCTGACTTGAGGGGGGTGACAAGGAAGCGGCAAGGAGAGCGGAAAGCACTTCTCCACCCTGGCCTCTGGCCATGTATCAGCAGAGCTGCCAACTCCGGTGCCAGAGCCCGCTGGGCCTGGTCTGAGGGTGAGGGTCCAGGCGACCCTGTCCCGTGCACCAAGCACCTCCCTGTGAGAAAGGTCAGTCTGCCCCCATTTTACTGAGCCCCATGGAGGAGCCTGGTCCTCTCCCAGCGACCCCAGTCTCGGGCTGAGCCCCTCAGATGTTGCCCTAGCTTCTTTCTGCAAACCAAACAGGCTGAACTTGACACCTGCTGAAAGTCCTAAAGCAGCGTTCAAACAACGAAAGCCAGGTCTGTGGTCAAGTTCATTAGGAGAGACGGCATTTAAAGAGCGAGGCTGAGACCCCTTGCAGGCATTTCTGGGGCCTCTGGGAGTGAACAGCACAGGAGTCTGGCAGGGGCAGACCCCAAAGGCCCCGGGGGGACTGGGGAACGCAGGACGCCCAGTGGGCATGCCCTTGGCCGGCCTCCCAGAAGCACCTCCACCCCAGAGCCTTGTTCTGTCTGCATGTTCAGGTGATTCTGGCACAAGGAGGGTGGGAAGGGAGGGGGACCTGAGGGAAGCTGGGGGGTGTTCAGTCCACCAGCCCTGACTCCCGCCCCTGGCTCTGCCACCGCCGTCGGCTGGGGGACTTTGTCCCTCCGAATACAGCAGGTGCTCTACACGTCTGTACTAAATGATGACTGAAATCGGTGACTTCTCAGCTCTGGGAACTCTGCACATGTGCTGAAGCCCAAG
>JAQQSQ010001895.1:0-11761 GCA_028627145.1 Eidolon dupreanum
ACCTGCCTGCCCTCGCCTGCCCGCACTCACCTGTCGGCCCTCACCTGCCCGCACTCACCTGTCGGCCCTCCCCTGCGTCTCTCTTGCAGAAGAACGAGTACCTGTTCTCGGTGCTGGCGGAGGGCCCGGACGCGCTGCTGCTGGGCCTGCGCTTCTCGCCCACGCGGCTGCACTTCCTGTTTCTCAGCGAGGATGCGGCGGGCGCCTGGCAGACCCGCGTGTCCTTCCGGAGCCCGGCGCTGATGGACAGCCAGTGGCACACACTGGTCTTGGCTGTGTCCGAAAGCTCCTTTTCCCTCACCACGGACTGCGGCGTCCCTGTGGACATGTAGGTACCAGGATGCTGGGGGGAGGTCACCTGGCGCTGTGCGCTGCCGGGTCCCGTGTGGCCGTCCAGGGGTGGCCGGCGTTGTGCGGTGTGGGCCGCGGCAGGTCAAGGTTAGAAACATCCGCCATGCCGAGTGCCCGGGTCATCGGCGAGTGGACGGTGAACCCGCTTCCAGCGAGGCCGCCGGGGGCGGGATGGGGCGGGCGCTGACGCCTGGTCCAGGGCTGGGCTGCAGCGGGCGGCTGGACGGGCCGGCCCTCGGGGCGCGGTTCCCGGGGCAAAAGGCCGCACAGGGCCATGGGGAAGAACTCAGCCGCCAGAGCCCGAAGGAAGCTGTGTGGCCCGAGACCGGGTCCGTGTGGCAGGGCGGCACTCAGAGCTGTCCCTCACCCCTGAGCAGCACCCGGCGCTCGGAAGCCCGAGTCGGTTTCTCGTCCTGGTCCCCTCCTGGTCCCCATCTTCGGCCTGGAAGTCAGCGAGCCGACCAGGGAGGGGTGTGTCCCCACAGCCCCGCCAGCTGACGATTCAAAGGGCCCTCGGCCGCCATCCTGCCGAGTGGGGCTGGAGACTTTCTAAGCACAAACGGTCCAGTTTACATTAAATTTAACATTATATCAGATAGGTGGAACCTTACTCTGCTTGGTTATTATGAAACTTATTCCATAATAAAAAGACTCTGTAGCATTTATACATTTTTTTTAAACACGTCTTTACCAACCCCTCCCCCGCCACGGGGAGCGTGGCCGCTCCGGGACCTTGCCACGGCCAGCTGCAGCCAGCTGGCGGACCGGAAGGCGAAGGTGCTTGGACAAGACGACGTGGCCTCATAGCCCAGGGGACGCTGGGCAGCCGTGCTGGCCCTCCGGCAGGGCGCCCACCTTCTCACCGGTCCCCGGAGTTTGGCCCCCACTTGTGCATCTTCCAACACCCCCAGATCACTAGGGAGTTGAACCATCTGTCCTAACACCATCGGTCCTGTCCCCTCAGGCCCAGTGGAGGTGGTCGGCCTGGGGACCCTGTGCAGGCAGAAGCCCCTGGCCGTCCTGTGAGATGGCGGACGGCTGCTGACCACCTCCCCAGCAAGCGCCCGTGCAGGAGACCCTTGTCCTGGGCTAAGGGCGTCCCCCAGGACCCAAGAATGAGCCTCGTGTGGACAACTCTGCCGGTGTGACCCAGTTAGGCTGCGGTCACACAGGCATGGGGCGAGCCCCAATCCAGCGACTGCCGTCTGTATGAGAAGAGAAGAGGCTCCGAGGAGGAGCCACGTGACCCTGGGGCCAGAGAGCAGAGCCGTTTGGTCATGAGCCAGGAGCCCCCAGGAGCAGGAAGAGGCAGGGAGGCCCCCCCCTAGAGCTTCAGCGGGAGCGAGGTCCTGCCTTTACCTCAGTCTTGGACTCGTGGCCCCCAGAAGGATGAGGGACTGAATTCCTGCTGCTCGCAGGGCCCAGCCCTGTGGCCCTTTGTTCCTGCGCCCTTTTCTGCACGGGTGGGCTGCCGCTGTCCCCCCTTGGCCCTAAAACCCTCCTCCGCCATTTCCAGCGCTGCCGACGTGCCCTTCCCGGCCGCCCTGTCGGTGCGAGGAGCCCACTTCTTCATCGGCAGCCGGAGGAGAAGCAAGGGCCTGTTCACGGTGAGTGGGGGGCTGCCGCCTGCACCCCTGCCCGAACCTCCCGCCCGCGTGCTGGCAGGGGGGCTGCCGCCTGGCCCGCTGTCCCGATCGCTGCGTGTGACGGACGGGAACGGGGAACACTCGGCACAGCGGAGCCCCACACGCGCCAGGCACACCCCACACGGCCCCTCTGCACACACGCCCCCGCCGCTGTGCGCTCACGCCCTCCCCGCCCCGCCACGCTGAGATGAGATGACCCGCGCCCAGCCCTCCCGGACCCCTCCCCTGGCCGTCTCTTCACCGTGGCCCTGCCCCTCTCGGAGCAGCTATGCGTTTGCCCCCTGCCCTAGAGTGCAGGTGAGGGCAGGGGCTCGTTCCCTGCATGTCCACTGACTGACACGTTCCCCGCGAACATCTACCGGTGGCGTCCTCGGATAGGTGGATGGACGGGCGGATGGGTGGGTGGGTGGACAGATAAACAAGTAGATGGGTGGATGGGTAGATGGACAGATAGGTGGACAGATTGATGATGGATGGCTGTATGGACAGATGGACAGATGAGCGGATAAGCGATGCAGGCCAGTCACTCGAGGTTAGTCCCCAGAAAAAATCCCTTCGGGGTTTAATTACCTTAGAAGGTGTCCAGCTCCCCACTGATGCTCCCAACACCCTCCATGGCCAACGTGCAGGCCCTTCTCTCTTAGCTCTAGAGGTGCATGGGCCCTGCCCCGGCCGTGCCCGGCCCCCGGGGCCTGAACGCTGTCCCCCTCTCTGCAGGGCCTGGTGAGGCAGCTGGTGCTGCTGCCCGGCTCGGACGCCACTCCCAGGCTGTGCCCCTGCAGGAACGCCGAACTCGTACTGTCCATCCCCCCGGTCCTGCAGGGCCTGCCGGTGAAGCCGGAGGACAACGAGGTGCTAAAGTATCCCTACGGTTAGTGAAACGTCCCCACGGTTAGTGAAACGTCCCCACGGTTAGGAGCCGCAGCCATCCAGCCGTCGCTGCCGCCTGCCACTGCCCGTCAGGCTTCCTCTTGAGCCTCTGACCGCCACCTGCTGCCCGCTTTGCCCCAGAGCAGTGTTTAGGGTCCTTTCTCGCCACCCGTCTCCGATAGGCAGCCAAACCACAGCCTTTGCGGGGTCCCCCAGCCCAGAGGGGCCCCCCGGCTTTGCTTTCTTTAGTTCGTATTTGCCTCTTTCCAGTGTGACTTCCAATGCTGACTGTTTAACCTACACCCCCTGCTGTGGAGAATCCCAGTCCCCCTCTCACCCCTGGAGGGAGGTGGGGAGACAGCCTGACCCTCTCTGGAGTCTCAGCAGTCAGGGGAGCAACCACAGCGGTGACTCTGTGACTCGACCCTGGAACCATGCTTCCCAACCCCAGGGCACGAGGAGGAGCCTCGGGCAGGCGTCTGGCCCCCAGGCCGGGGCTGGGCACTGCCAGGGGTGGAGGACACTGTGTTGTCACGGCCTGGCCCTTGGGGCCGGACTGCAGTGCAGACGTCACGCTTGAAGTGGCTAAGTGGCACCATCAGGACGCACGTGCTTTGCCTGAGAAGAAGTCACAATTACAGACGTGAGGGGGTCAGAATGCCACGAACTAAGCAACATGGAAGTGCAGGGGAACTCGTTGCCCACGATTACAGGGAGGTGGGGCGGCGGCCGCTTCAGGCAGGATTCTCGGGGGCGCTGCAGACCCAGGTGAGGTCCCCGCCTCCCGGGCCGGCGGGAGCTCTGCGGAGTCCCGCGGGCAGCTGGACGCCCCTGCGGCCCGCCTCGCTCCCCCGCCGCGGAGACCTCGGTTAAGACCCCTGAGGGCGTCCTCCGCCGCTTCAAGGGCACAGGGAAGACCGCCCCCTCCAGGGAGCACCGTCCCACTGGTCACTCATCTCCCTTGTCTGTCCCCAGAAACCAACATGAAGGTGACGCTGGGGTCCCGCCCTCTATGCACCAAAATGGAGGACGCCCAGTTCTGGTTCGACGCCAGCCAGAGGGGGCTGTACCTGTGCGTGGGCAGCGAGTGGGTCTCGGTGCTGGCAGGTGAGGCGGCGGGGGTGCGGGGGGCGGGGCCGGGGGAGGGGCTGCCCCCCCCCCCCGCGGAGAGGCCACCCCACCCCCACCGCGGGCACCACACGTGGGCTGGCGGGGCATGTCCTCTCTCTCCCCCTCGTCCCGTCAGGGGACAGAGGGGCTCTTGGGGACGGCTCCCTCGTGGGGGACCGGCGCTCCCCTCGACCCTGCCAGCCCTTGGCCAGGAAGCCAGGCACCGCTGCAGCGGCCGTGGCTCCTGGGAAGGGCACCTACGGGTGGCCGTGGGCGCCCGGACGGGGCGTCCGCAGGGGAAGTGGCGCTGCTCCGGCCCGAGTCCACCCTCCGACCGACTGCGGGCACAGCCTCGGGGCAGCGGCCGGCGCGGGGAACGGCTCAGAGTGTCACCCGCGGGGCGACCCGCGCACGGGGGGGGCCACCCTGCCCCACGCCGACGCCGGGGCCCCGCTCGCGGCCCCGGGTCGTGCGCCCCGGAGGGGCCCGGGCTCCGGGAGGCGTTCACCGGGTCCGCGCGTCTCCGTCCCAGCCAGAGAGAAGCTGGACTTCGTGGAGGAGCACCAGAGTCTGTTCACGCGCTCCGAGACGCTGGGCGTGGAGGTCTTCGCCATCCCCGGGGCCGGGCTCTTCGTGGCCGCCGCCAACCGGAAGGCCCCGTCCGCCATCTACAGATGGACCGACGGCAAGTTCGCGGCCTACCAGGACCTGCGCACGCACCAGGCGCAGTCCTGGCGCCACTTCACCATCGGGCGACAGGCGAGTCCGCCCTCGGAGCTCGGAGCTCGGGGCGCGAGCCCCAGAGGCGGGAGGTCGGGGCTGCGGGGGGAGCCTCTGCAGGAGGCAGCGCGGCTGCGCCCCGGAGCCTCCATGGGGGGCGGACCCCCCTCCCCGCGCACGCGCCCGGCGGCTCCCCGCGAAGCCTGACGCGCCCGCACGCCTGCGCACGGGCGCGCACCCGTCCTCTCTAAATTATAACGGTGCTGGGGTCTCCGCCTTGGACCCGTTAGCAATGCAGAAATCGTCTCAGAGTGGCCCCGACCCTGCCTTCCACCCCAGACCCGCAGGACACGGGAGGCCCCAGGCGTGGGGCCCTGCGGGCAGCCCCGCGTCCGGTCAGGGCTGCGCTGGGCATCTGGCTGGCCACCCCGCCCCAGCGGATGTTCCCTCCCAGCTCCCTGGGGACCCCTTCCCGTGCCTGTCCCCCACATCACTCACTGATCACCACACAGTTGCCGGGGACAGCCCTGCCTGCACCTCGCGGCCCGCTGGGCATAAACCAGTGAGCAAACCAACCCTGCCTCCTGTGGCCGGCAGACGCCCACGCAGTGCTTGCTATGGCCAGGCATGGTGAATGAGGACTCGCTCGCCGGTTATTTGGCTGATGATAGTTTAAAGGTTTTTATGTGTTCATTACTCAAAAATAATAACTTTACATCAAAGAAAAATTGGGAAATTCAGAAATATAGGCGGAAAGCCTTCTGTCTGGCTACCTAGGCGGGCGCAGGGTGTACCTGGGCTTCTGCTTCCAGGCCCGGTGGAAAGTACGTATTTGTGCACAAACCTTCTCCCGTTTGGGGCATAGAAATGGCGAACGTGGACACGTGTGCGGGGCTGAAATGGGATGAGCAGGTCCGGAGCCGCCCAGGGGCCGGCTGGCCGCGGAATCAGCTGCCTTGTCCCTGGCAGCCGGGAACCGTTGGCGCCGGGCCCGGGCCCGAGCTGAGAACCTAGCGTTGGCGTCCCTGCTGCAGGTCTTCCTGGCCGTGGCTAACTTCCACCCCAACGAGAAGGGCCAGGAGTTCTCCGTCATTTACAAGTGGAGCCAGAGAAGGCTGCGGTTCGCGCCCTACCAGAGGGTCCCCACCCACAGCGCCCGGGACTGGGAGGCCTTCGAGGTGGCCGGGGAGCACTTCCTGGCCGTGGCCAACCACCGGGAAGGTAGGGCCCAGGCCCTCAGCCCCACGGGGGCCGGCGGGTGGGGGCAAGGCTTGTTGTCGGCTCCTTAACAATGATAAAACGTCACACTGGCCCAGTTCCTGGGGGCGCCTCTCAGGGCGAACACACCTGAGCACCTCCTCACCTGTCCAGGTTGGAAGGCAGACGCGTGGTCCATACCTGCCCTCAGGAGAGCGGCCCCCTGGCTGCAGACTAAGTAACCGACCACCTGGCTCGCTGACTAACCACGCTCCCCTAGGGGCCTCTGGCTGATGTAGCTGGGAAGGCCCTGTCAGGCTGGGGCCATGGGCGGGGACAGGCTGGGGGGGCGGGGCCTCGTTGCTCCCTTGAGCCAAACTCTGTAAGGCCTGTGTGCGGTGGAGAGACAGGTAGGGAGGGCCGGCAAGGGCCAGCTGCTATCCCAGGTGACCAGGCGCCCCGCCCCGTCCCGGGACTCAGGGTTGCCAGGGGTCAGCGGTGCAGCTGCATCTGCTTCAGGCCTCGGGCAGGCTCTGTGGCTCAGCGTTTACCCCCATCTGAGACCTACCAGGAGCTCTGTGGAGGGCCTGGGAGGGCCCCCCCACCACCACCCTGATGGGCAGGGAGCCCCCAGGAGCCCCAGAGGGCAGCAAGTGAGTTTTCCAGGGGAGGCTGGCCCAGAGGGACTCTGGGGGCAGGGTGCCCGGCTTGTGGGGAGTCAGGGCAAAGGGCACCCTGGGTAGTGTGAGGCGAGCCTGGGGTGGGGGGGGGTCCCACCTCCTAGAACCCAGAAGGCCCAGGTGGGGTCCGGAGCCACTCGGAGGGGGCCTGGGCGGGGCGGAAGGTGTGGCCCCAGGCCCGGGAGGATAATTGCTGGCGGGCGAGTGAGCCGGCACAGGGCCACGCGCAGAGCGGCCCTCGGCCTGGCCTGGCGGGGCTGGCCGGGGGCCAGGGCGGGCCGGGCCCTCCAAGGCCACCGCGGGGCCCCGGAGTCCCTGCCGCCTCCCTCCACCTGGCACTCGGCTTCCAGGTGACGACCACAACATCGACAGCGTCATCTATAAGTGGAACCCCAGGACGCGCCTGTTCGAGCCCAACCAGACCATCGCCACGTCCGGCGCCTACGACTGGGAGTTCTTCACCGTGGGGCCTTACTCCTTCCTGGCGGTGGCCAACGCCTTCAACGGCACGTCCACCAAGGTGCACTCCCACCTGTACGTCTGGCTGGTGGGCTCCTTCCAGCTCTTCCAGTCCTTCCTGGTAAGGCCCCGACCAGCACCCCACCATGCCTCACCTGGCGACACGGGACTGGTGCCCGGGGCGGCACGGCCACCCCTGACCCTCCGCCCCAGGCGCCACCCCTCCCCCACCACATAAGGCATGGGCTGAGGTCATTCCCAGTCCTCCGCAGAGGCCACTCCAGAGTGGCCTCGCTTCCTGCCAGAATCCTGAGGAGGGGACGTCGCTGCCAGCAGGGGGCACCCTCCTCCCTTGGATGCTGCTTTGCTCACTTACCCGTCCCCTCATTTGCCAGCAAAAGTGCCTTGAGGCCCTTGCCCTTGTGCCCCGGGCAGGGGCTGCCCTGGTGTGCCCGTCCCTGTGTCCGTCCCTGCGGGCCAGCAGTCTGGGGCGGAGGAGGGGACAAAGCAGGGGACCCCGCCACCCCATCCTGCGGGGCCAGGAAAATGGGCAGGGCAGGCCGTTTGCTAAGCACAGAGAGGTTGGTGGGGTGTGCCGGAGTGATTCACGCCGTCTAGAACATTCCATGCGCACCGTCTCGGGTAGATGAGCCTGGAGGGGCGCGTGGCGGAGGGGCCATATTTGTTCTGGAGGCCCCCCCCCCACCCCCCCACCCCGGGAAGGAGAGCAGCACAGGAAGCAGAGGACGTGAGTGCTCATGGCCACTGTGGCGGGGGGACGAAGTCCGGCTGGGCTCACGGGGACGGATCGCGCTGGCCACTGCACTCACTCGGCGGGTCGGGGGACGGCATGGGGCCACCAGGCCCTCTGCAGGCTGCGGGCACCTCTGTCCCTGAGGACACACAGCGCAGCCCAGGCAAAGCAGGTCCGGGCGCCGGAGTGCCTGGCGTGTCGGGACAGCTTCCCCAGGAAGTGACGTTGGGGCAAGCCCCAAGGGCACGGGGAGCTGGCAGGAGGGGCGGCCCAGGGCCACCAGGTGCAGGGAAGACTGGCCGCCTGGGGCGGGAGGCAGGGTGAGGAGAGCCCGCCCCGCTGGGCCTCGCGGCCGTGGTGTCCAGCTGTGGGGCCAGGACGCAGTGAGCCTGGGTTGGGGGCCGTGCCGGGGGGGGGAACGGTTTCCTGGCACAAGGAGGTCAGTTCCCAGGGCGCCACCTTCCAGGGACGGGGGCCCCGGGGGAAGCAGGGGTGACATGTGACTCCTGCAGCCCTTCGCTCTCTCAGTCTCGGTCCAGCAGGTCAGTGGTGGTGGTGGCTCCAGCTTGCCGAGAACGACCTCACAAGGTGCCTGTGCCAAGGGCTTAAATCGCTTCCTCCCACTCGGTCCTAGAAGCCATGCCGTGAGGTCCCCGCTGCCACTGGTCCTCCCTGACCCCGGAACGCCGAGGCCCGGGGGCCCGGGGCTGGCTCCCGGCAGAGCGGGGACCGGAGCCCAGGCGGTGGGTGCCGTCGTCATTATTCAGTGTGGGACAGGCTTTCTCGAGCACAGTCATGTGACGTGCATCCCAGCCGTGGTGGCTCGCGGAGGCTCGGGCGTCCTGGCCGGGCGAGGACGTGCTCCGGTGCGTGGACACAGCGACGTGAAAGCGCTGGGCGATGGGCCGGCCCACAGTCTGCCCAACGGGGAGCCAGGCCTCCGCCCTGGGGTCGGACCCGGGCCTGCGAGACCGGGCGGGCAGGGGCGCCAGGGCAGTGGGGGGCTGAGGCGGCGCCCCCACAGGCAGTAAAATCGGGTGCCTGCGGACGCCTGGACAAGCGGGGACGGAATGAGAACGTGGCGTCCGGCGGCGGTGGGCGACAGCACACAGGCCCGGGCAGCAGTGTGGACGGCAGTGCAGGTGGACCCTGTGGGCGCTCGGCCGGTTGTGGGTGTCACCAGGGGTGCGGGGGCTGCGTGGGCTGGCCGGCTTCCTGTGGGGCGCGTGCTCAGCCTGAGAAGTGGGCGTCGGGGGCTCACACACCTGCGGCCTGGCACACTGGGGAGCACTCGGGGGCACGGGCCAGAGCCTGGACAGGACAAAGCATGTGGCAGAAGGGACAAGCCGGGCACCAAAGGAAGACCCGTGACCATTTTCAGGTTTCCGAGAGCTGGGCCGGGGACAGGGGACAGGAAACGGGACAGAATTCCAGGGTTCTAGGAGTGGGTCCTGCAGCCTGGTATGGAAGGCACAGCACGCGGCCATCAGACTGTGTGTGTGACACACAGAGGTCCCTGCAGTGGGCTGGGGTGCAATTCTGAGGACTGTCATTCTGTAGGGACCAACCCCGTGATCCTGAGTCACCTACGTTTGAACAAGAAGACGCAACATGATGATAGGCCAGTTCAGGAAGGTCATCATCATGACACTTCATCCCAGGCCACAGCCAGGGGCCCCGTCCCCAGGGCACAGCCTGCCAGCGACACACCCGCCCACTGCCATCCCGAGCTCCAGACAGACTCAGACAGCTGCGGGTGTTCAGACATCGGGCAGGAGAGCCGCAGCCTGGAGTCAGGCTGGGCCGCACACGCCGAGCTTGTTCTGGAGACAGCGGAGGGCTTCTTAAAATTATAACTGTCCTCGGAAGTTTCCAGAAGCTGTCGCATTTATGAGGTAAACACGGAATGCCACTGAGGTGGTTCAAAACGCGATTGCCAGCCTGACGAGAGGACGCTGGCCAGCGTGGTTGGGGGGTAAAAGGCAGGGATCTTCAAGGACACAGCAGAAAGAAAAGAGACAGCAGATCGAGGGCCGGCCGATGGGAGCTCTGGAGAGAGAGACAACATCGATCTGCAGTGAGGGGGGCGAGGGGGCGTCACAGGGAACGCTGCGATCATCCCCCAGACCTGGGAACGCGAGCCTTCGGATGGGAAGGGCGCTGAGGCCGGGGGACGAGAGCCCCATGGGACTCGCCGTGAACAAACCCGTGGCCGTGGAGAGCAAGAGGAGACCTGCCCTCGGTCCCCAGCCCCGGGCCGGACACGTGCTCGCCTCTGCTCGACGCCCATTGGCCGGCAGTGGTCACACGGCGTGACCCCGCTGCGTGGGGTGGTGCGGACGGGGGCAGGAGGGGCGTCCTGTGTACTCACAAATACAGGCGGTCAGCCCAGACACAGGACATCAGACGCAGACGTGGTGGCTGCAGCCACTGACAGTGGTCACCGCAGCCTGAGAGCCAGCGTCCCTGCTGGAGACGGTCAGCCGGGACGGCTTGGCGGGGTGTTGGGCAGGGAGGATTGTGGGGCGAGAGGAGACACGTGAGAAGTCGCGCGGTGGGGCTTTGAGACGCGGCGTCGACCTGGAGCGGCTTCCGAGAACGGCTCGGGGTGGACCCGTGAGCAGGCTCGGAATTGTTGGAAAGCGGGGTCCACGTGCGAAGTGAGCCACACGTGGTATGACTGCGGCACGGGGGCAGTCGGTTTGACCCGCACACGGGGCCTGTCCCCCGGGGGGGCACAGAGGTCGTCCTGCCATTGGAATGACGCAGCCAGCCCTTGGCTCTGCAGGAGTGACATTGTGAGATGGCCGGGACAACGCAGGTGCCCACAGCGATGCTGGGTTTCAGTCGTTCGTGGACGAAGCCTGGGGCTCGGTCTGGGGCCCGACACTGATCGCACCCGGGAGCAGGTGGCCAGGAGCAGGGTCGTGGTGGCCGTGACGGCGCCTCCAGCCCCAAGGCAGAGCTGTCCCAGGAGCCAGCGCTCTGGGGCTGCTCAGGGACCACTGGGGACACAGCTGTCGCCTAAGCCCTGCAGGCGTCTGAGGGAGGCCCAGGCAGACGGCCACTTTGCGGACAGCCTGACGGCGCCCCTCACAGCGTGACGACGCCTCAGGGTCACAGGACGCCACGCCCGAGTGTTGCCAGCACGTTCTGTGCGGTGCTCAGACCCTCGGGCCCTGGAGGGGCCGCGGAGTGTTTCCTGGGGCGTCTGCGGCGTGGTCCACAGCCGTGAGCCCTGACGCAGGAGAGGCTGGGTGTCAGGGAGTGTGTGCGGGCAGGGCGGGCGCTGACCATGCAGGGCCCTGGTGGCCGGTCCCGGGTGGGCCGGGCTGGCAGGCAAGCCTCAAGCCCAGGAGTGGCGTGCAGAGCCCCAGACCCACGCCCGCTGCGGGGTGGGTGGTGTCTGTCCTGTCCAGCCGGAGAAGTCGGCCCCTGGCTGAGGGCGAGGGCGTCGCCCTGCTCTGTGGGGGCTTCTGGAAGTCCAGCGTGGGGCCCAGAGGTGACGGTGACCCATCCCAGCCCCGTGCGGGTCTCTGCCAGCCTGCGGACAGAAGAAACACAGGGCGTCCCGTGCAAACAGAATTCCGGAGAAACATAAGTTTTAGTGAAAGTATGTCCCTGGTGTTGCAGGGGATACACAGGCGGAACAGCCATGGTTTCTCGGAAGCTGGCGTGGCGCGGGGGGCCCTAGTTTGCTGTCGTGGGTCCCACGCGGCTGCGCACACGGAGCAGAGGCAGGATGACAGCCCTGCAAGCCACGCCCACCCGGCCCTCCTCCGCACCCCGGCTCTTCCGCGCGTGCTCCCACAGCCCCAGCTCCCCCCCCATGCACGCCAACCTGGCACCCTCATCCCCCCCAGCACGCCCTCCCCGGCACCCCTCACCCCCCTGCACGCCCTCCCCGGCACCCCTCGTCCCCCCTGCACGCCCTCCCCGGCACCCCTCATCCCCCTGCACGCCCTCCCCGGCAT
>JAQQSQ010001896.1:0-11759 GCA_028627145.1 Eidolon dupreanum
GCTTCATTGACCTGTTCCAGATTGTACGTTCGTCCTTTACGTTGTCTCGGCCACAGTCATTGGTGACTTGTTGCCGCAGTCGTCTCTGCGTCTACCTCCGTGTCTCCGAGACCTGGGTGTTCTCATTCTCCTCTGAAGGGCTGCAGATATTCTCAGCAGAATGTGCCACCCTTCCCAGGCCAGTGAGCTGCCTAAGCATACGAGGTGTAACTTATTTTTTTCTGTCAGAGACCTGGATTTTGTTCATTCACCCATTCAGTTCATTTATTTATTCAATTGGCAAATCTTTATTGAGCTGCCTGCCTTACACCTAAGCCTCTGCTGGGCGCCGGTGAGCAGCACAAAGCCTTTGCTTTAAAAGCCAGTCGGTCTTGTCGAGGGGATTCCCCACAAGGGGGATGTGTAGTTGTGTATTAGTTGGGATCACCCCGACCCCGAATCCCACCGGCTTCACAGAGCAAAACGTGTTTGTCGCTCCTTGGAAGCCTAAAACGGGTCTTTGTGGTCAGGGGTAGCCCTTCCCCAGGGGCAGGGACCCGGGTCGCTTACGCGTCACGGCCACAGCACACGAGCACGGAGGGTCTCATAGAGGTCGTTGCTGTGGGCCGGCCCCAGGAGCGGCGCGCTCCCCTTGCATTCACGTGCCGCTGCGGCGGGCTCAGCGGCGTGGCCGCCCCTCACGGCACGGGAGGCCAGGCTGTGTGGCCCAGCTGTGTGCCAGGAAGGACCAGGACCGGCCGTGCACACGCGCATACGTGTGTTGTGTGCTGAGTATATTAAAGTTTGAACCGGTTTCTACATTCAAAAAGTAAAACGTGGACATCGAAAAAACATCATAGTGTCGCCACAGTGGAAACTGTGGATTTGGCCTCAGTAACCCCTGGTAGTTCGATGTCTTATTCTCAAGCGTGTGCGTGTGTGCACACATGTCCGTGTGTGCACGTAAAGGTGTACACGCACAGAATTTCTCACGCAGTGCCTGGTATACGTGTGTGTGCACGCTTCCTCTTTTCCATCCTGACTTTGAAAGAGAGAGGCAGCACTTGCTTCCTCAGCTCACTGCAGCAGCTCTGTCCACGGGCCTCCCAGTGGCAGGGCTTCCCCATCAAGGCCACGGACAAGCCGGGCTTCTGCAGGGGCGGGCCCCACGGGTGCCGGGCGGCGGGCCGCGGCGCCGTGCGGGGGTCTGCAGCCCTGCCTTTGCCCGCCCAGCCTGGCGCAGAAGATCGTGGCGACGTACCGCCTGTGCTCGGAGCAGCTGTCCTCCCAGCACCACTACGACTACGGCATGCGCGCGGTCAAGTCCGTGCTCACTGCCGCCGGCAACCTGAAGCTCAAGTACCCGGAGGAGAGCGAGAGCGTCCTGCTGCTCCGCGCCCTGCTCGACGTCAACCTGGCCAAGTTCCTGGCTCAGGATGTGCCCCTGTTCCAGGTACGCGCCCCACGTCCTCCCCCACCTCCTGACACCCTCTCCGCCCCCGGCCGGCTACCTCACGATGGCGACGGGAGCGTTTCTGTCTAGTTCCCGATCTTAACGAACATGGTTTCGCCGACAGCGCATTCGCCGTTGGGCGTGGGGAATGGTTTTCATCAGATTGAATTCGTTTCCTTTGATAATTATTTTAGCGCCTACCTTCTTTACCAGCTCGTTCGCTCCGTGGCGACGGAAATGATGACTGTCTCGTTCATCCCTAGTACAATGACTGGGAGGTAGCACAGGCTTATTAAATTTTTGCTGACTTTTAAAATTATTTGGAAGTCGCGTTTGACAGCAAGTGTTAGAATTTGTCGTCGCGGATGTGTTTCAGGGCAGGAGAAATGAAGTCTGGCATCTTTCAAAGGCTTCTGCTGTCTGTAGACCTCATTTCAGGATAACGTGGAGCTCGCACAGCTGATAATCCATCTTTTCTACCTCCTCCCGGATTCTCACACCCAGGGCATCATATCGGACTTGTTTCCTGGAGTTGTCCTTCCGAAACCAGACTACGAGGTCTTCATGGAAGTGCTGGAGAAGAACATTGAGAAGATGAAACTCCAGCCGGTTCCTTGGTTTATTGGGAAAATTATCCAGGTTGGTTCCTTGTACCCACATGGGAATGTGCCTGTTTTACTCTTTGCTGAAGTCAGGAATTAGAAAGAATGATGTCACATCGGGACGGAGCTGACAGCAGGCAGGGGTGCCTGGGAGGGATGGAGGTAGCGATGAAGCCGTCTTCAACTGTTATGCCTGCGGTTTTCATTTCCAAGTTAAGGTTTTTCCTATGGCCATCTTCCTTGGGGTTTCTTTTTTTTAATTTGGGGTCTTCCCTTTGGGGGCATGGGGCTTTGAACGAGTCAGTACTCTCTCAAAGTTCCCAGTGATAGAAACCCAACTCAAAGTGCCTTAGTCGACAAAAGTGAATGTAGACACTTACCAAACTTGGAAAATATAGGAATATGGTGGCCTCGGGCACAGCAAGATCTGGGTGTTCTGTATTGTCATCAGGAATCTGTCTGTCTTCATTTCTGGGCTGTCTCTCTTTTCATTAAAACTTCATTCTCAGTTGGGCCTCAGACTGACATTATCCCAGGTTCAAGCCCAGACGAAGACAGAGCATCGCTGGCCAAGTGGCTTCAGCCAGAGTCTCAGGATCAGCTTTGAATGCTGTTGCTGACGTCGCGTGACCATCTCTGAGCCAGTTCCAGAGAAGGTCATTTACAGCACAGGGTGTGGCTCCAAAAATACGTGTCATCTCCCAACAGTTCCAATCGAGTCAGAATAGCAATTAGGCCTCGAGAAAGGAAGTTTCCAATACAAATGCAATTTGCTAAAAAGCCGCCTGCTTCCTGTTCCTCTTTAAGAGCAACGGAACTAGTGTGAGGGAAAGGTCAGGGGCACTGAAGCCAGAGAGCCCTACGGCTCTGATCCTGACCAGGCACCGAGGGGCCTGGGCAAGAGACGTACCTCTGTCGGGCTCAGTATCCCGCCATTAGAAGGTGTTTCATGATGCCCGAACGGATTCAGCGAAATCACTGAGGCACGTTACTTGATGCTTAGCACACAGATAGTTGTAGACTCCACAGCAGTTCCTAGCTCTGAAATCATCTGAGCCGCACACATGTATTATTTATTCGTCCAAACAACATTTAAGCAACATACCACAGAGGAGACTGTGGTTCACCAGAGAAAGACGCGATTATGGGAATCTCCTTTCAACCCCTCGTTCCTCATCAACTTGCAGTTCCGGGAGGTTTGCCACAACTGGCTTCTTATACGGTGTCTCCTCCCAGATCTACGAGATGATGCTGGTGAGACACGGCTACATGATCGTCGGAGACCCCATGGGTGGCAAGACCTGTGCTTATAAAGTTTTGGCTGGGGCTCTGGGCGATTTAAACGAAGGTAAGGCTCATCTTTCTTGCTCAGCTGGCTGGCTCCGCGGAGATAATACCAGATTGGTGGACGGGTTTTTTTTTTCCTGCCATCCCTGGATTGTGACGTCAGAGCCAGAAATAGAACCCAGCACACAGATGTCTGCAGGCAGAAAAATAAAGCGGGGAGGGAGCATCTAAGAGGGGGTTTCGCGCACAGTCCTCAAGGCTGAAGGAGATTTCTCAATTTGCTTCTCCAGAGGTTTCCCAGCGAGAAAAGTTTCTGCCACGGCCCTAAACGAAATAGTCCTAAAAGCAAATCATTGCATGGCTCTCTTTCTCTTTTCATTCTATGCCTTCTTCTCTTTCCTTCCCTTTCCCTCTCTCCCTCTCTCCCTCCTTCCTTTCCTTCCTTTTAATGTAGAGGAAAGGACTGCAGGCTTGTGAATCAGACTCAGCACTAAACCTCACTTAGCCTGGTTTCTCGGCTGTAAAATGGACATCCTGTGAGAATTTAATGAGCTCACACAGGTAAATGACCTAGCACAGTTCCTGCTCAACTAATGGAAGCTCTGTTTATTGCTAGAGAAATCCTCTGGGTTTTTTTGTTTGTTTGTTTATCAAACACATACCCGTGATTTTGAAAAACAGTGCCTTGTTGTCTCTTTACATGATCACTTCCGGTGCTGTAGCTTTTTTTTTTTTTTCCCCCTAAAAACATTTGATAATTGAGTTGCTGTTGGATTTTTGAGGTTTTTGTTTTGGGGACTGAGATGGCCTTCATGACTAATTGGGGCATTTCAAACTTTAATAATTTTGACATTCGAATATAGTCTAGGAAACTAAATGAAGAGAAAGCTAACCCCATGGGCTTTGCCTTGGGGTTCTGCAGAAGTGGTTCTTTATTTAACTTATGGCTTAGATACCCTAGTTTTTCCTTACTTTGAGGGATCATGTGAAAGTGTGGTTATTTTCTGTGAGTATTTATGATGATGTGCCATCGTCAGCCTGTATATTCTAGTCGGGCCCTAGTACTTCAGCAGCGTGCATTTCTCAGGGGACTTACTGAGCAGCTAAAGAAGAGATTTTGGGGCTCGAGTAGCCATTCGGATAGAGAAAGGAAAAGTAACCATTATATTCCAGAATCTTTCACTTGTCGGTTGTTTCCTCAGCTCAGGTCAAGGCAAGGTTCTCAGGGTGGCTGTGAGAACCAGGTGTGTAAAGAGGCACCTGTCTGCCTCGCTGCTGGGGTTCTTTTAGGCTCCGGCCGATATCTTTAGATGTGACCAGCCATTTGGCCTGTTTGAAATGAGCCCCAGAAGAAACCGTGGTGAGAACTAACAGTTGTAATAACCTGATAATCTAAGGCGGTGCCTCTCCAGGTATCCTGGCCTCTGGAAGGCCTCTCCTTGGATGGCACACCCCTGACGGGTAGTTGCTTTGAGAGGGCATTCTCTCCTGTCTGGTGCTCTGGTCTCCCCAGAGCCTGTGTGACTCGGGTTGGACCTTCTTGCCCAGCCAACCAGATGGAGGAGTTTGCCGTGGACTACAAGATCATCAACCCCAAGGCTATCACCATGGGGCAGCTGTACGGGTGCTTTGACCAAGTGAGCCACGAGTGGACAGACGGCGTCCTCGCCAACGCTTTTCGGGAGCAAGCGTCCTCAGTGTCTGATGACCGCAAGTGGATCATATTTGACGGGCCGGTGGATGCTGTTTGGATCGAAAACATGAACACGGTTCTGGACGACAATAAAAAGGTAGCTGCCGAGCGTGGCGTCACCTCTGCACGGGTAGGGCACGGCCGTGTATTAAGGTGGGCGAGTGATCACCGCTGTATAATGCGTGCGCGTGCTGCGCCAAGAAGAAACGCCGCACCGGGAAGTAACGCGTGTCAGTTCGCGGATGGCGCTCCCGTTTGTGGTGGTGGAGAGCTGGCTGTGTGTGTTCTAAGACAGTGCCAGCCGGTGGTTAAGAGCCCTGCTGTGGCATCAGACTGACCGCTGGCTTTACAACTGAGCTGGGTCGTATTGGGCAAGGTCCACAACTTCTCTGAGCCTCAGTTTCCTGATTCTTAAAAGGCGGTAATAAAATAGGGCCGTTGGTAATTAAGTAAGAAAGTACCTGCTTAGCGCCTGACGTATTGGGATGCGTTTAGTTTATCGGTTGCTGTGCAACTCAGTGGCTTAAAACAGCCGTTTACTTTACACACGATTTTGTGGATTAGAAATTTCGGAAGATCCCAGCTGGGCTGAGCTAATCCTCGTGATGAGAGCAGGGGCAGGTGGGGCCGGAGGAGCCGCATTCTGGTGGCTTCTTCACTCAATGTCGGGGCTTGTTCCTCTTAGCCTGTGTCTGTCTGTCCCTGTGTCTGTCTGTCTGTCTGTCTCTCTCTCTCCCCTTCTCTCCCACTCTTCCTCCGAAGGGCGTTTCATCCTTCGGGCCTCCCCACACGGCGTGGGCTTCTCACTTGGTGGTCTCAGGGTGGTGGCTGATTTCCAAGCAGCAGGAAGTGGAACTCTCCATGAAATTATGAGCCTTGCTGGGAGCCGCACGGCTTCACTTGCTCTGAATTCTCTTGGTCGGAGACGTTGCCTGGCCGACCGGAGTCCAGCGGGTAGAGCAGCAGACCCCCCCTGTCGATGGAGGTGGGCGAGGTCACGTGCAGAAACGCACACGGGGTGGGGGACGTTGTTGCAGCCACCACTGGAAAGTGCATTCTGTCACGTGGAGCTAAGGCGCTTGGACTGTGGAGCCAGACAGCCTGGGGTCGACCCTGCCCTGCCGCTCGGTCACGTTGCCTCGGACAAGCTGTTTGGTCTCCCTGTACCTCGGTTTCATCACCTGTGAAGCGGGGAGAACGCTGTTTCCCTCACGGTGTTGGCAGGAACACTGGATCACTAATATTTGCAAACTGCTTAAATAGCGCCTGGCACAAAGCAAGTGCTCTATAACTGTTAAAATAAAATAAAAGTTATCACCATTTCGAGAAAGATCTCCTACACTAAATAGCAAATCGAAATATATTTCCCTACTGTCCTTAAATTTCCCCAGACGAAGAGTGAGTCGTGCTCACCGTGGAAGACCCGGTCATCCACATTTTACACTCACACTAATTATGATGTGTGTATAACTTTGATCATATAACAAATAAAAATAGAAATGTTTTATTACATGATATGGTCTCTGTTACACAAACCAATTGTACAAATGTGTCGGTTGGTCTTGGGATTAGAAATATTAAGAGTCATGATCGGTGAATCTCCTGACAACTCTTCTCGGCTCTGGGTATAAATCTACTCTCACAAGTAGGGGTCTACTTTACTTTTCTTGACATTCGGAGATGACGCTGCTGGTGGTATCAGCCCCATAACAGCTGGGACCTCCCTGGGGACTTATGTAGTGACCTGTTTCCAGATGTGTTCGATGTGGGCCAAGAAAATGTGCAGGGGACCTTTTAGCTATGATTTAGGATGAGCAGCGGGGACTGATGGGGGTTCCCCTTCTCCCGTGGGAGGCCGAGGCCACAGCAGCCTTACAGTTTAACAGTCTCACTTGAACCCGTGCTGGCAAATGGCAGTCGGCACCACCGACGTAGTCCATACCCCGGACACCATCCCGTGTGTTTGCTCTGCTTTCTCCCAGACTGCATCTGCTGACCACGAGGACTTCTGGTGGTCTGTCCTTCCATTTGAGGCAGGATTTATGGGGTACTCTTTACATTCTAGCCCTGCACTAGTCCTTGGGGGATTCCAGTAGGAGCCCTTTGTGGGAGACTTGAGTAAATAGAGCAGGATGAATGTGTGCAGTTGGGTTCTGTGCCCCGTACTGAGGAAGGAACCATGACACCCGGTGTGGTCTGACACCTTCCCGGTCCTTCATCTAAGGCAGCACGCAAGTCAGCGACTCTCTGACCTCTCTACTTAAAATTGCAACTCGCCCAAATCCGACTGAGCATTCTCCAACGCCCTCTTCCACTGCTTCCTCCAAAGCATTTGTACTGTTTTCTGTACTCTGTGTTTGGCTTTTTATCTGTCTCCTCCCAGCAGAATATAAAGCCCAAGGAGACAGGGACTTTTGTCTGTTTTATTCTCTGTACCTAAAACAGTGCCTGGTACACAGTAGGTCCTCAAGAAATACTTGTTGAATGAATTCAAACCATCCCTGCCTCCGCCTGCAAAGAGAATGTAACCCTTTGCCTGCCCTCCGCCCCTCCGCTCCCGTTTCAGCTGTGTCTAATGAGTGGGGAGATCATCCAGATGAGCCCCAAGATGAGCCTGATCTTCGAGCCAGCAGACTTGGAGCAGGCGTCCCCAGCCACCGTGAGCAGGTCAGTTGCCTCGTGCCGGTGGCTTAAGGGATGGCTCGGTCTCACTCGCCCTGAGCAGGAGGCCAAGCTCTGAAAATCCGCAGGTGTGATTAAACCCTGGCAGGCCACCTGCGTTGTTAGTTGTCCCTTAGATTTGTCACCAGATCAGTCCTCCATCCGCATTGTGATGAGGGTCTCAAGGACTGGCAAGCACCTGGGAAAACAGGTCGACATTGTCTTCTAAGACTGAACCTCCTATGCCTCCTGACCCAGCAATTCCGCTCCTATGCGTGCACCCCAAAGAAACTTGCCCCATACGGCAGGGGACACGTACAAGAATGGTCACAGTGGCACGCTTCGCAGTAACACGCACTGGAAGGCCCAAGTGCCCATTCACAGGAGTGAATGAATACTCACAAATTATACGTACATACATATATACATACATACATATGTGTATCACTCAAATGAATTGTACTGACATGCAACTCTGGAGAAATCAGTAAAATTAAAGATAAAATCTTAGTAATATTATGTATAAAAGTAAAGCCATGGTATTACATACAGCACAGTGTTCCCTTTTAAATTGTTAAAAACAGCTACAATAAATACACGCTTTAGAATTCTATAGAAAAGCTATAAAACTACATAAGGAGGAAAGACGTCAAGCACGAGTGAACACATTCATACGCTATGTTACCTGAGGTGGGGACAGGCAGGCGGACAGGATAAGGGCGACCACAGGGTTAGAGGAAGGTTATTGTCAAGATCCTAGCTTCTGTCTGGGCAGTGGGTTCATGGGTACTTATTATGCTTCTGAAAACTATTAATCAGGAAAGGCCATGCGTGGGCTAACTTCGTATGTGAGGAGGATGATAATTAATCCAGCCCTGTGCACCTGAGGTCCATAAAAAAATAAAATCAGCCCACATTCCCCAAGGCCACGTGAGGGAGTAGAAAGAGCACGTGGCGAGTGAGACCACCCTGGGCTCCCACCCTGGCCGTGCTGCTTGCTAGCCGTGCGACCTGTTCCAAGTCACTGGGCCATGGTCTTCATGTCTAAAACATAGACCGAGGGAGGAATATTTAGAAATGAAGGCCGCTAGGACCTTGCATAGTGCCTAGTGTACAACAGAAGATCAGTAAATGGGAACCGGGATTAGGAACAAACAAGACAGCACCTGGGTGTGACAGACAGGAAAAGAACACCTGTGACATGTCGGTGCCATACATACCGTCCTGACATTGTGCTGATGATAACAGCGTTCACTGATCAAGAGTTTTCTATGCACTAGACATGGTGTTAAATTTTTTTATTGGTGTTTATTTCACTATTACCACAGCTTTATGATCTACATATCTTTCATATTCCTCAATTTTCAGATAAGGACGCAGAGGTTCAGAGACAGTAAAGAAACCTTGCTTAAGTCACTTAGTAGGGTCTGCAGCTGGGATTTGAACCCGAGTCTCTCTGGCTCCCAAGAGCCCGGTCTTAGTGTCAGCTGCCACCCTGTCCTGACCGAGCCTGTGCCTTTCTCTTTGGCCTGGAGCGGATGAGGGTCCCCGAGCTGACCCGGGCTCAGCCCGGTAGCTCACGGTGACGGCAGCGCTTGCCTCTCCCCTCTGTGCTTGGGGGCCCGGATGTGGACCAGGCGGGTCTGTTTGTGCTTGCCAGGTGTGGGATGATCTACATGGAGCCTCACCAGCTGGGCTGGAAGCCGCTGAAGGATTCATACATGGACACTCTACCGTCTAGCCTCACTGAGGAGCACAGGGAATTGGTGAGACCCCCTTTCCCTCCCCTCCCTCCCTGGCTCCCTACTCCTCATCTGGCAGGACTTCCAGGCGCATCTTCACCCTCGTATCCCGTATTCCAGGAGGCAAGGGGGCAGGGAATTCCCTGCCTGGCCCCAGATACCTTGCTACCTGGCTGCCCACCATTTCCCCAACTTCTCCGCGTGTTGCGCATGGGCTGGTGAGGTCAGTTTCTCCTTTTTCTTCTACCCGCTTCTTCACTCCTTGTCCCCCCACTCACCCACCCCCATGGAGAACTCTGGTGCTTGAGAAACGTTCTTATGGCGGCAGGAAAGTCACCCCCTCCCCATCCGCCGCTAGCAAAGGTGTCGCCAGGTGAGGGAGAGCCGCGCCCCTCTCTGCAGGGCCCCGCCCCGCCGGGGAACCTGGACTCCAGACCTCCTGGGACCTGGACCCAGCCAGAAACGTCTGATTTGCAGCTACGAAGCCTGTTCACTCCCTTCTGCCCTTCCCAGGAGAGGCGCGGCCATCCGGGTTAGCTGGGCACCTGTGTGCACGCTCAGTCCAGGGACGCAGGAAGGGGACCAGCGCCCGCGCCTCTCCCCCGTCCCTGCCCTAAGGGGGACCCCGGGAAGCTTTCCCACCCAGGAGGCCGAGAAGGGGCTGGGTTCGGTCTCTGCCCCCTGCGGAAACAGCTCGGGGTTCGGGGGTCGCAGGGGGCAGCGGCAGGCTGGCCCCGCCCCATCACGTGTACAGACACGTGCACGGCATCCGCGCGCAGGTGCGCAGACACGTGTCCACGTGCGCCTTTAGAGACCGGTCCCCGAGCACGTGGACAGCTGCCCAGTCCCCGCATGGGGAGCCTGTGGAGCACCCGAGTGTGTCCCCAAGGTCCTCGGCACCCGGACTAACGCCCTCTAGTTCTCTGAGCCTGAGCCGGCCCGCCCCCACCGCCAGCCTCATCACCTCCCTCATCCTCCGCCTTGTTTCCACCCCCAGAAAACCCCCCATTGGCCACTCCCAGGCTTTTACACCTTTCATCTCTTCCTGGAGCACCTGCCGCCTTTCATCGCATGAGGGCTGATTCGCCTTCGTCATTCAGGGCCCAGCACAAAGGCCCCCTCCTTCCAGAAGCCCTCCAGGACCAGCCTGTTAGACCCTCCTGTTATTCCCCAGCAGGACACCGTTATTTGTGTCTTGCTACTGCCTTTCCCGGGCCAAGTATTCTAGTCCTTTCCTGGCTTGTTTAGTTATTTATAGTCTGTCTCCCCTGCCCCTTAGTAAGCTCCACAGGGCAGGGACCTTGCCAGTCCTGTCCACCTTGCATCCCCAGCAACTATGACACTGCAGACGCTCAACAAGTGTTTGTTGATTGAATGCACATACCACATATCCACGCATACGCGTGTGTTCATGTGTACGTATAAACGCATCTGCACATTCATACACGCATGAATGCCACACACCCATGTGCCTACGAGTACTGATTTAGTGATGGCCTGCCTGCTTCCAAAAAATGACTCAAGATCATTTCCAGTGACAGTCACAAATAAACTATAACCAGTCACAAATAAACTATAACCAAACAAACAAACAAACAAAAACAAATAAGAGAAAGTAAGCCAAGTAATTTTTTTAAATAGGTAGGGTAAGGAACAGAGTCAAGAGAAATAATTATTATACCCCTAAATAGATATGTACAGATATACACACACATACATACTGAAAACGAACCTCGAATTTAGCTCTACACTTCCTATGGCCCCTTAGGAGTCCTGTGTTACAAATGCCAGTCTTTTGTAAAGCGATGGTTTAAAATTTCTAGAATATGACTTAAAAAACTCCTAACATCTAATTTTATTTTTACTTATTATTTGTTTTTAGAATGCCTAACATTTTATGGAAACAGAGTCAGATCCTATGTTTGAGTGTCTGACTTCATTCCCAAACTATTTCGGGCATCCTGTAGCTGACCCGCAGTCGCCCCCAGCCTCTGCGAGTGTCCAGCCCTGGCCGGTGGCATGGGAGGGGCGGGGCTGGCCTGTGGGTTGCACAGTTGACGGAACAGGAAGCTGGGGGCAGGAGCCTTACCAGCATCTCCAGCCTCCCCGAGATACACCAAACTCTTGGTCTTAAACTCATTTTTTCGGTAACGGCTTCCCATTTCACTTTCTACTTTCAGGTCAGTGACATGTTCATGTGGCTTGTCCAGCCGAGCCTGGAATTTATTCACCATCAGTGTAAATTTGTGGTGCAAACATCTCCCACCCACCTTGCCTTCTCGATGATGAGACTGTACTCCTCTCTGCTTGGTGAGTGCTGCGAACAACGCTTAAGCCAGACG
>JAQQSQ010001897.1:0-11757 GCA_028627145.1 Eidolon dupreanum
CCACTGTCTGGCTGGACCGCGGCTCGTGTCCCTGTCACCGGCCGAGGGCATCTTGGTTGCTCCCAGGTGTGGGCGATTGTGAAAGAAGTCGCCATCAACATCCGCGTGGAAGTTTTCGTGGGGACGGACGTCCTCGGCTCTTTCGCGTGAATGCGAGGAGCAGCCGCTCTGGGTCGTGTCCAGCTCTGTCAGGACGGCCACACCCCGCGGCGGCCGCACCGTCTGCGTCCCCGCCTGCAGGATGAGCGTTCCCGGGGCTCCCCGCCCTCGCCAGCACCCGGCGGGGTCGCTGTTCAGATCTGGCCGTTCTCATAGGTGTGTGGTGGCGTCACTCGTCTTAATTTGCAGTCCCATAGGCCACAGGGTTGGAACGTCGGGCCCCGGGTGTCACGGCACAGCTTTCTGGAAGTGGGCACGCTCCTCGATGCTTTTTAAACCGAGGAGTTTGCAGCGGGGACTCTGTCTCCCACTTAACAGTTCTCCACCTGCACCTGATCCAGGCGGCTGCCAGGCTCTCGGGGGTCCTGCCGGCCCGGCCCCCGGCCCCCGGCCCCCGCCGCCCGAGGAGGAGAGGCGCAGCCCCCGTCCGACCTGCCGGGCCCTGGCGCCCGCGTCTGTCTCGGTGCCAGCTCTGGGGCATTATGTTCTCTCACCCACAGGTGGGAGAAAGCACAGCGATGCCCGGGGTAAGGGGCCGAGTCGGGCTGCGCCCCCCGCTAGCAGCCGCCCCTCGCCCTTCCGTTCTCGGCTCCTCTGAGGGCACAGGCCGCGGTGGTTCCTGTGCCCCCCGATTCCAAGCGCCCCCTTCCCAGCGGGAACACAGCAGAGACATGTGAGTGTCTGGTAAGTGGAATTCGAATCAGGCGAATTCCATCGCTGATGTCGCGAGGGCCCCTGGCTCTGCAAGGCCAGCGACGCGTGGTCGGATGTGACCTTAATTATTTGGTCAGATCGAGTTATTAAGAAGCTGGGACAGAAGCTCCTGTTCTCATGAGGACAGCGGCTGACTCACCGGCAGACGGGCCTGACGCGTGTCCCCTGGCCAAGGTCACGTGGGACGTCGGTCGTCTGCTGGCAGGAGCCGGATGCCCATGGGACAGCCTGGCCCCACCGAGGCGTGGTCGGCAGGGGGGCGAAGCCTCTCGCCCCTGGTTGAGGAAGGACAGCAGCTCGAACCAGCGCAGTAACCGGAGAAGGAGCCACACGCTGAGCGGGAGCTGGCCCGCACCCTCCGCGCGTCCCCGTGACGCGCAGGGACTCCCGCAGGGACTCCCGCCTTCGTCCCGCCCGCGCCCCCAGCGCCGGCCTGAGAGGCGCAGGTGACGGAAGTTCGTTGCCCTGCGCATCAGGGCTCGCCGCGGGGGCCGGGCCCGTGGGACGTTGTGTGCGACAGACACTTACTGTGAGTCGTCGGCTCAGGGGGGCGGAGGGGGCGGGCCGGGGGACCCGCACGGCCAGAGAACGCGCCGCGGACCGGGCGCTTTAAAAACAACCAACATCTGCTCTCCGCGTTCCTGGGGGGCGGGGTCCGGGGCCGGGGCGCCCGCACGGCCGGGTCCGGGGGGCTGCGTGCGACAGCCTTGCCCGTGCAGTGCGTGGTGCGGGGGGCAGGTGCCCGCGGGCCACGGCCAGCGGGGAGACCCCGGGGGGCACAGGCGGGCCGCCGGGGGCAGGGAGGGGCCCCGGCTGGCCCCGGTCGGAACGGGGTGGTCCACGCATAGTTGCTGTCGGTCTCCCGTTGAGACGGACCCTCACCCTCCCCTCCCCCGGGACAGCGATGACAAAGTCGCACCTGGGGAGGTCAGTGGAAACGGCGGAGCGCTGACCTCTGAGAATTCTGTTTCATACAGCGATGAGAAAGCTGGCCAAAACCTTCATGGTGACGAAATGTACGCAGCAGCCTGGGGGACAGTGACCCCCCGGCGCTGCCGTCTCCCAGTGAGGGGTGGCGGGGGGAGCTCCGCGGCCTCGCGCCTGCGCCGTCTGCTGCAGAACCGGCAGCCGGGCAGGTCCGCGGCCCCTCCCGGGCCTCCCGCAGCGTCGGCGCAGTCTGACCTGTCCGGGGGACCCCACTCGCGAAGGCGTGTTTCCTTAACCTGGCTCAGAGCTTGCATGATGCAAAAACCAAAAGCCAAAAACCAAAAAGCAAACAAACAAAAAAACGCTTTTCTCTGAAAATGTCAAAAACAATGAGAGGAAGTTGTTTGACTGCAGCTAACGGAGACGACAGGCAGCAGCTAAGGCAGATGTTAGGCTCACTGAAACGTTTACGAAGAGAACGTGTGGCGCAGGAGGTCCATCGGGGTTTTGAAATCTCTGAGGTATCCGTGGAGCGGTGTGCGGGGGTCTGTGTGCAGGCTCAGGGGCGATCCGGGGAGGCTTCACCTTTCACCTGCATGGCCTTGAGGCTCTGCTCAGGCCGGACGTGAACCGAAGGCTAAGCCGAGCTGCAAGCTGTCGGGCTGGGTGTTGAGGTCTCATCCCAACGTGCATGCAGGACAAAGATTGGGAGATGTATAGCTCCCAGGTGCTTAAGGAATCTCAGTGCAATCGTTAGCTGGCCACCAAGCTACCCAAGCAGAGACTTTAGTGATCAAACACGACAAATAATACAGACTCTAGAGAATGAGTTAAGGGGAGTCACTAATTGAAGTCATAATGACAACAACAAAACACACACACACACACACACACACACACACACAAAACAAATAGCAACGACAACAAACCCTAGGGAGGAGGAAGAATCTGATTTTCGGAGTTGCCGTATTATATTTGAAATGTCCAATTTTCAACAAAAATGTCAGGACTTGCAAACAACAAGGGGCACGGCCCGTACACGGGAAAACGACAGCTGATAGGAGGTGTCCCCCAGGAAGCCCAGGCTTTGTAGACGAAGACTTTCCATCAGCTGCTTCAAGTAGACAATATCGATAAAGAGATAGAAACTATAAAAAAAAGGACCAATTAAAGGTCTGGAGTTGAAAAGTGCGACACTTGCAGTGAAAAGCTCACTAGAGGCACAATGTGTCTGAGCAGGCAGAGGACGGAATCGCCGAATGTTCTGGTAGGTCCACTCCAGTTTGAAGAAAAGAAAGAAAAAAATGAATGAAGAAAAATGAGCAAAGACTTGTGCCACACCAGGAAGCATGCCAACGTACACACAATGAGAGTCCCAGAAGGAGAAGAAGAGAGAAAGGGTCAGAAAGAATATTTGAAGAAATAATGCCTAAAAACGTCTCGAATTTGATGAAAAACATTAATCTGCAAGAGGCTCAGAGAAGCCTAAGTCAGATAAACTCATAGACCCATACCAAGATGCATCATGATCAAACTGTTAAAAGTCAAAGACGGAGAGAAAGAGGGAGAAGCCTGAAAATGGCAGGAGAGAAGCGACTCAAAACGTGCAGACCCTGTGAGACCCTCGGAAGATCCAGTGCTAAGTTCTCATCAGAAAACTCGGAGGCCGGGGGCGGTGGGATGAGATAGGCAAAGTCCTGGAAGAATAAACCCGTCCACCAAGGATTCGACTTCGAAACCATCCCGTCCAAGTGCAGGAAAGACCAAGGCATCTCAAGACTCAGAAAATACGAAATGCAGGTGAGGGGGATCATCACCATCCGGTCATTCCTAAAAGAAATACTGAAAGGAAGAACTTTAGGCTGAACAAAAAGGAATTGGACAGTAACTCAGATCCCCATGAAGAAATAATGAGAAACAGTGCAGGCAAACATGTAGGTAAATACACTATACATGTATTTTTTTTTTTTTTGCTTATAACGCTTTTTCCCCCTCTTATCTGATTTAAAAGATAATTGATGAAGCCACAATTATAAATCTTTGTTTATCAACGATTATGTCATTATAAATCGGTGGATAAAGATGTAATGCTTGTGACAGTAAGCACAGGAAGGGGGGAGGGAAGGTGACTTACAGGAACAAAGACTTCAACACTGCCGAAAGTAACCTGCCACCAATCCGAACTAGATTCATATAAGCCAAGATATCAATTGTGATCCTCAGGGCAACGACTAAGAAAATAACGCAGAACAAAATAGTGAGAGAGATGATGAGGAAACTAAAATGGCATGCTAGAAATATTTAACACAAAAGGGGGCAGGAATAAAGGAATAGAAGAACAATGCCATCAGACACAGAAAAAACAAATGGCAAAATGACAACTATATGCTGTTTGAAGGAGATGCTCTTCACATATAGAGATACAACTAGATTAAAAGCAAAAGGAGGGAATAAGTTATACCACGCAACAGTCACCAGACGAGAAACTGGACTGGACTATGTTAATATCAAATAAAATAGACTCTAAGGAAAAACTGATTTTAGACATGAAGGTGTACATTTTTTAAGGCTAAGAGTGAACCCATCTAGAATATATAACCATTATAAACATATATGCATGTAAAAAGATAGTCCCAAAATACATGAAGCACAGACTGACAAAATTAAATGAAGATGATTAACCAATAATTGAGACTTTAATATTCTACTGTCATAAATGAATAAAATAACTAGGTGGAAGATCAACAGGAAACCGACAACTTGAACAGCCATGTAACCCACCTAGATCTAGTAGACGTGTGTCAAACACGCCACTGGTAACACCAGAATACATGTGCACACGATTTTTCAAGTGCATATGGAACATCACCAGCACAAACCATGTGCTAGTCCATAAAACGAGCCCGAGTACATCGATACGTTTGGAATCATACGAAGTATGTTTTGCAACCACTATGGAAACAAAATTAGAAAACTGATAACAAGGAATTTTGGAAAATTTATAAACAGGTGACAATTAAACATCCATGGTTCAAGGAAGGAATCATGAATGATATCAGGAAATATTTTAAAATAAATGAAAATAAAACAGCATAGTGAAACTATTGGGATGCAGCTAACCCATGTCTTCAAAGAAGCCACCTGAGATTTGACAGCTAAAGCAGTATTTAGAGGGAAATTTATAGCCGTAGATACCTTTGTTAAAGAGAAGGAAGATTTCAAATCAATAGCCCAATCTTCCACTTTAAGACTGGTTATAGACAAAAGAAGCAGAAAGAAGGAAGTTATATCGGAGAGGAAATACACCAAGTTGGAGCCTTTTTTTAATAACGGAGAAAATCAGTGAAAGGAACTCTCCCCCAACTGAGTCAATGTGATTACTGTCAAATCTCAGATGGCTTTTTTGAAGAAATAGGTAAGCTGATTCTAAAATTCCTGTAAAAATTCAAGTGACCCCAAATAGCCCAGTCTTGACAGAGAAGAACACAGTAGGAGGTCTCAAATCTGCCAATTTCTAAACTTACTAAGAAGCGACAGTAATCAAGAGTAAAAACTACTGAACTGTACACTTTTCAGGGTTAATTCTATGGGATATGAATTATATTTCGGGAAAAAACCAACTCAAGCTAGTTGACATTTTTTGGCTTTTGAACACGTAAACAATATCCTGCCTGCAAATGTGAAAATTAAGACTTCTTACATTTAGTCATCCAAACGTTTCTGGAAAACGAGTGTCTTGGTGTGGAGACACGCTGGCTCCACCTTGGCCCTTCCCACCTTGCCAACTTGGATGGTCTCCCTGGGTTGTGTGCACATTTTTGAATTTGAAATAAAAGTCAGGGAGTGTGGTTATCAGCATATTTGCTGCTTGGCAGTCGAAGGAAGCCAAAGACGTTGTAGAAAAACTCCGTGTTTGCTCACACTTCTGACACCAGAGGTGCGTCGTGGGCTTTCCCCCCACCGAGTGGTTTTGCGATTCCCTCCGTTCTGACGCCGTCTGCCCAGAGGCTGAGTCAAACCCCTCCGACGGGGGGGGGGGGCAGTGCCGCCGCAGACGCCAGTGGCAAGCAGCAGGTCCCGGGTTACTCACCACGTCTGTCTGGTGTGGCTGCAAGTGGAGGTTCCGCTGGCCCCTCCCCCGGATTCGACCGTCTGCTGGGACAGCACGCAGGACACAGGGAAAGTTGCCGGGTTTACCAGTCACTTCAGGATGTGACAAAGGGCGAACATGACGAAGAGATGCACGGGGCGAGCTCTGGGGGGTCCCTGACACCCGAGCTTCTGTCCCCGTGGAGACGGGATGTCACCTCCCAGCATGTGGACGTGTTCAGCAACCAGGAAGCTCTCTGAACCCCACACTTTTCAGACTTTTATGGGGCTCCCTCCTGTGGGCTCAGTCCGTTATTAACTCCTAGCCTTTCTCCTTCTCAAGAGTTCCAAGCCCGTGACCCGCCCCCATCCAGAAGCCACCCAGAGTCACCTCCTTTGAACCAAAGACAGTCCCGTCACCCAGGAAATTCCGAGCGTCTCAGGAATTCCATGTTGGGGACCCGGGGCGGAGGCCGAAACAGATGTTTTCTGTTATTTCACAGGAGGAGTTTTCCCTCCACCCTCCGAATGGAGGTTGCAAAACACACGGGAAGTAAATCTCATGTCCAGGACTTGGCAGCTGCAATTCAGCGCTGGCCGCTCCGTCCGCTTGGGCTCCCGAGAAAGGGCACGCGGGTCCCGGGCCCCGGGCGCGTAACAGGTGACGCCCTCGGCCGGGGGCGCGCGTCCCCGGCCACCGAAGGCGGACGCGCCGGCCTCGTAAACAGTGACAGATCGCTGCTGGTTACAGGAGGCCCTGCCGGGGGCTCGGGCCCGGACGCAGGTGGACGGCGGCAGGCAGCCCGGCCTCCCGGTGCCCACGCAGCCCGGGGCCCTGACGCCGGCTCGTTAGTGAGCGACTACGTCTCCTCGGCTTTGGTTTCCCATCGGCTGTGCTGCGAGGTCACCTCGTTTAGAGCCGGAGAACGGCTCCCTTCTCCTGCTGGCCCTGGGCGAGGTCCGTAATTACTACAGTTTCCTGCAAAAGGTTTTAGGCAGAGAAAAAAAGCCCTCCCGCTAAAATGAATTATTCTATGTTCTGTTCTCGTGGCAAACATTTAACAAATGAAGCAATTCAGAAGCTATTTTTCATGTCATTGATGGGGCAGGGCCACGGGCATCGGTCCCGCTGGCCTGTGAGAAGTGGGGGTCCAGCCGGCGGCAACCCCAGGGCTGTAAACGCACAAACGCAGGATTTCTAGGACACGGAGCCACCTGGACACGGAAAGGAACTTAGAGTTCTGTGCAGATGCTCCCAGAGGCCAGGGCGCCTCCCGGGGCGCCCCACGCCCCCTGTCCTCACACAGCCCTCTGCCCGCTCTGCCCGCTCTGCCCTCTCCGCCTGCCCCGTGCTTCAGCGGCCCCGGGCCACAGGTAGCAGGCCTCTCCATTTAAACATGGTTCGTCATCCTGGCTCGTAGCAAGTGTCAGCAGGATTTTAGTAAACGAATGAGCCGATAGCCGATCACTTCCGTGAGCCGCCGTCGCCGGCTCCCACATGCTGCCCGTATTCTCAGGGGCTTTACCAAGCATGACCTTGGGTGGTCAGGTCAACACTGTATCGGCACCTTCGGAGTGGCAGGGCCGCCCGGTGACGCGGTGACCAGGCCTGGAGGCTGGGTGCCCCGTCCTGGCGTTCCCCGAGAACGCGTCTTCATCCCGGGACCCGGGAGCGGGAAGGGGGCCGGGTGTCCACGGCGTGCAGCCAGAGCGCCCGCTTCGCTCACCGTTCCGAGCTGGGCCCTGGAGCCTGCGACACTCGCTCTGGAGCTGAGGAGCCTGCAGTGGGTGGCGGGGTGAGCGCCGCTCGGTGCAGTGCGGTGCCCGTGTCACAGACCCACGGCCCCCGTGACCAGGGCCCACGGCTCGGTCCTTGGGTCCCAGGTCACTGTCGAAGACGTGACACACACGAGTCCCCATGGGAGAGTGGGCCCAAGGCGACGGCCAGCCCCATGGTTTGCACCGTCCCCGAGGACGCCGGTCCCACGCCCAGATGTCACACACAGCCTCACTGGGTGTCCCCCGGCTGTCCCCGCCATGGCTGGCCTGCCGCACTTACTTCTCACGGGCAGGAGGTGCTGGTCCGAGGCCCCTGGTGTGACGGAGGAGGTGGCCAGTCCTCTCACGGCCCCATGCTCTGCTCCCTGGGCTGGGCACTGCCCTCGCCCTTGGCCAAAGCGAGTGGCTAAGAGTGGGAGGTGCCCCTCTGACAGGAGACACGCTGTCACATGAGAGCAGGTGGGATGACCCTCCCCCCACAGGAGGGGTGGGTACAGGAAGTGACGCCGAAGTCAGGTACCCAGGCCTCTGATGCCGAGAGTAGGGGGTGACTCTCCAGGCGTTGGCGGTGGGTGGTCGATTTCCCAGGCCCTAGGCGGTAGGCTCGAGGCGGGGGCAGGTGCTCTGCCCGGCCGCAGCCGCGTGTCCACTTGGCTCTCTCCTGCTCCAGAGCAGGCGTGGGGGTGGGGGCGCTGGAGGGCGGCCCCTCGGGGCCGGGGCGGGGGCACTGAGCTGGGACAGCCAGGGCCAGGGAAGGCGTCTGGGCAGGAGGAACTTGGGGCGGGGGGAGGGGGCACGTTCTGCCAGCGGCTCACTGTCCTTCTCCGTGTCTTCCGGATTGGGGTTACCACACGGTGCAGGAGGAGGTCAGGTGCCCAAAGCTGATGACCGTGGCAGTGACGTGGCACCTCTTCCCACTTGTCCCGTGGAACAGAAGGAGGCTGACCCGGGAAAGGGCATCGTCAGAGTCCACTCAGGTCAGACCGCTGCGGCCGTGTCAACAATCCGGTGATGCGTGTGGCCTCCCTTGTGGAATGACGGGGGGCGGGGTGCGGCTCACAGGCCCCCCGGCGTCTCCTGGGTCCCTGGGGCGGCTCCCGGGCATCCCGCCTCCGAGGCCCGCCTGTCTCGCAGGAGCGCTTATCTTTCCTGGGAAACTGGGACCCTCTGCAAGGAGCTTTGTCACCCCCGTGTCACAAACGGGGAACCCAGGGCTCAGGTGGGTGACGCAGCGACCCTGAGCTCGGGCGAGGTCTCTCCAGCCCCTGCCTGTCCCCCAGGTGCTTCTCGCACCCCGGCCATTGGTGCCCCATGGCGCCCATGTGTCTGCGCCTGGACGCTGTTCTCCGCTAAGAGGCTGTCCGTCCCCCGCACCCCCGCCCCCACTTGGCTCCATTTTCATAAACGACATTTCTACCCCTACAGTATCTTCGGGTCTAACGCCCTCCTATCTGTCGCCCCTAAAGAGTGGCTGTCATTTCCTGCGAAGTCACAGACCGTGGCGGCTCAGGGCTCACATCTGACCGGCCCGGGACCGGGAGGCCCCGCCCAGGCGCACCTGGGCCCCGCCTCCCGCTTCGGGCTCGTCACCCAGCTTGCGGCTCTGTGCCGGGGCCTCGCAGCTGCACCCGCGCCCGTTCACACCCCTGCCTCTGCTCTCGGCCCCTCCCGGGGGCGTCCCAACCCCGAGGGACACGTGGCCATCCCCCGGCTGGTGGGGGTGCCCCCTCCCTGCCGTCCGCCAAGGCCATCCCCCTTCTTGCCTCCTTTGCTGCGGGGACACGGGTCCCCTTCTTCTTCTCACTCCACGTAGCTGCTGCCTCAACGCCGCCTCCTCCGAGAGTCCCTCCAGGACCACCAGGAGCAGAGCCATTCCCCGCTCCCGCCGCCTCGGGCTGCGCCTCGTGCTGCCCTCCCTGCCTTCCTTCAAATTCCTCGTGGCCACGTGACGTGCTCTGCATGTTCTGGAACTTGCTTGGTGTCTGCGTGTCGCCACCAAGCCTGTTGTTTTGTGGGTTCTGTTTGGTGTGTCTGCTGGGGCTCTGTGTGGAGTCGGGTGTCTGGGATACGGAGGAATGAATGAATGAATGGATGGATGAATGAATGAATGTCTCCAGCATTCACGTCGTTGCACCTTCCAGGTCTGATGTGCTACGGGCAAGACTGTGGTGACATCTGAACGGTCCTGCCTGGTCCCCGCAGGGCCGCGGCCAGGCCGGTGGCGACGGCGGTGGAAGTGGGGGCGGTCCTCCGAGCCAGGCCCGCCGGTTGCGTATCCAGTGGCTGGTAATTGAGCTGGGGTGTTTCAGGGGCCTGTCATCAATTCTCGTAAATGTCACTTTGCGCTCCGCTGTCTCCGGGACCGGCATAGTCTGTCCCGCGGGGGCATTTGGGGATTCAGGGAGGTTTTCTGCACATTTGATGCGACATCGCACGTCTCGGCCCCAATCAAGCCTGACATCGTCTTTACCGAGTGAGTTGTTAGCGGCGGCGAAACGCCGTTTTCACAAGCACGCCTTCCTGCGTCCCAGGAGGTGACTTGGACGCAGTGGCCTTGTGAAGATGAGCACCTTGCTTCCCCCGCGCCAACGCGAGGTCCGCGGTGGACGCCCAAGGCCGGCCGGGGGGCCTGGGTGTTTGAGCCGCGTATGGAGAGGGGTGGGAACATGCGTCATCGGTTTTCCAGTGACGTTTAAAATTGTTGTAGGACGTGGGCCCTGAGTGGAAGGACAGAAATCGTGGCCGTCTCGTCTTGGTGGCCCCCAGGGCACCCGCGGGGCGGTCAGAGGTCCCTGTGCGCGGCGGGGGCGCCGAGCGGGGCTGCAGCATTGCGCTGTGCGCGTGCGTGGGGACCGCGGCGCCGAGTCCGGGGTGCGGCTGCGCACTCCCGCGACGGGGCCGCCGGGCCCGCGAGTCCCAGGGCTCTCTGCAGCCTCGCCTCCGGGGGGCAGCCGGCCGCACCCCGACCTTCCGGCGGCAGACCCGACCCCAGGCCCTCCCGCGGCTCTGCGGGGCCCGTCGCTGGAGCGCTCGCCCCGCGGACCAAGGCCGACGTCCTTTCTGCCATCAGAGCCCTGGCTAATTTTATCCCCCTGAGTGCAGGGCGTTTGGAATTTTTCATGACAAAGTAATGACTTCCAGGAATGAAATAAACCCTACACACATTTTCATGGAAAATGGATCGTTTCTGGAAAATAATTAAAATGAATCAGATGAAGTCCTTGCTGGCGGTGTCAGAAGACAGAGGGGCCATCTGTACCCGCGGGAGGCGCGCTCGGGCCGCGTGTGTGTATTAATAGCTCTATTAGTTCCAGTCAGAAATGGATGACTTCCTGTTGTCCTCGTCGCCTGACCCAGCCTCGTCCCGAAGGCGCGGGGCTCACGAGACGGCCGACCCAGAAGAGACGGCTCCTCTCCCGCAGCTTGCCGGAACCCTCGGCGTGGGCCCCGGCTAAGGACTGCTGGTCCGTGTCCCGTTGGGCCACCAGCTCGGGGACGTGTTTGGGGCGTGCGGGGAGAGCGGGTCCCCGCCACCTCGCGGAGGCAGCAGAATGCGGGGTAGCGTGTGAACACAGCGCGGCCTCCAGTTTGAGCTGGTACCTGGCTCGCGGCCCCGTGTGGCGCCCCGCATTTCCCGGTACCGCCGGAAACCGGCAGGCGGTGCAGCAGGTGGCAGGACGGGGCGGGGCGCAGGGGGCGGGCTGGGACGCCGACAGGACACCCCTGGGGACGGCGGGAGGCGCGCGCTGCAAGGGCCGCGCCTGCCCCAGACCAGGGTGCGCCTGCGCCCGCCTCCCGACGCGTGTTAGAAAGTGAAGCGAGACGCACATGACAGGTCCCTGCCGTTTTGGTGGGGACCCGTCAGGGACTAATTGGCGGTATCACAGCGTGACCTTTAGCTGGCTCTTCTCTTCCCAAGCGGGTAACTAACTGCCGGACACGGCGCTCGAGCCCGGGGTCTGGGGTCCCCCCTCCAGGCCGGGCTCGCTCCCGCCTGGTCTGTGACAACATCGCACGGTCTGCAAGGAGCCCACGGACTCCGCGGCCTTCGTCTGCTTGTTTCTCCAATATTCTGGGTCTCGTTCTCCT
>JAQQSQ010000189.1:0-16294 GCA_028627145.1 Eidolon dupreanum
GCTATGAATTTTAATCTTAGGACAACGTTAGCTGTGTCCCATTGATTTTGAGTCTTCGTGTTCTCATTTTCGTTTGTCTCTAGATATATTTAGATTTCTTCCTTGATCTCAGCGTTAACCCGTTCCCTGTTCAGTAGCACGTTGGTTAGTCTCCATGTATTTGTGTATTTTTTTTCTTGTGGTTGATTTCTAGTTTCATACCATTATGATGAGAGGAGACGGTTGATGTGATTTCAACCTTTAATTTATTGATACTTTAATTTATTGATACATGGCTTAACATGTGGTCTAACCTGGAAAATGTTCCAATGTGTACTCGAGAAGAATATATATTTTGCTGCTTTGTGGTGAAATGCTCTGAACCTACCTATTAAGTCCACCTTGTCTAGCGTGTGTCATTTAATCCCGCTGTTTCCTTGGTAATTTTCTGTCTGGAAGATCTGTCCATTGGTGTCAATGGGGTGTAAAAGTCCCATACTATGAGTGTATAGTATGAGTGTATTACTGTTAATCTCTCCTTTTATGTGAGTCAATAATTGCTTTATGTATGTAGGTGCTCCTATGTTGGGTGCGTATAAGTTTACTAGGGTTATGTCCTCTTGATGAAGCATCCCTTTATCATTATGGAATGCCCTTGTTTGTCTCTTATTATAGCCTTTGTTTTAATGTCTATTTTGTCTGATATGACTATTGCTAACTCGGCTTTTTTCCATTTCCATTTGCGTGAAATATCTTTTGCCATCCCTTTATTTTCGGTCTGTGTGCGTCATTTGATCCGAAGTCGGTCCCTTGTAGACAGCATGTGTCCGAGTCTTGTTTTCTTATCCATTCATCTATCTCTTTTGATTGGTGCATTTAATCTATCTACATTTAAAGTGACTATTGATACACAGTTATTGCCATTCTATCATTGGTAATTATGGGTTATATCCCCCTTCATCTTTTCTGCAGAAGTCCCTTTAACATTTCTTGTAATCCTGGCCTATTGTTAACGAATTCCTTAAGTTTTTTCCTGCCTGGGAAGTTCTTATCTCACCTTCCATTTTAATTGATAGCCTTGCTGGGTAGAGTATTCTTGGTTGTACATTTCTGTTTTTCATAGCTTTGAATATTTCTTGCCAGTCCTTTCTCGCCTGCAAAGTTTCTGTTGAAAAATCAGCAGACACTCTGATGGGGGTACCCTCATAAGTAACAAGCTGCTTTTCTCTTGCTACTTTTGAGACTCTATCTTTGTCTTTGACCTTGGGCATTTTAATGATGATGTGTCTTTGTGCGGGTCTGTGAGTTCCTCTTGCCCGGGACTCTTTGCGCTTGCTGCACTTGAGCGTCTAAGTATCTTGTGAGGTCAGGGAAGCTTTCTGACATTATTTCTTCAAACAGGTTCTCAAACCCTTGCTCTCTCTCTTCTCCCTCTGTTATGCCTATGATGAGGATATTGTTACACTTCATATTGTCCCAGAGGTCTCTTAAACTATCCTCATTTATTTTACTCTTTTTTTCTTTTTGCTCCCCCGATTGGGCATTTTCTGCTACATTGTCTTCCAGCTCGCTGATTTGATCTTCCACTTAGTCCAACCTACTGTCAATTCCCTCTAGTTGATTCTTCGTTTCAGTTACTGTATTCTTCATTTCTGACTGGTTCGTTTTTATGGTTTCTTTGTCCATTTTATGCTTACTGTCTCTCTGTTGAGGTTCTCACTGAGCTCATCTATTCTCCCCATAAGTTCATTAAGCATCTTTAGAAGCATTATTTTGAACTCTATCTCTGGTAGGTTGCTTGCCTCCATTTCACTTAGATTTTTGTCTGGGGTTTTCTCCTGTTGCTTTTCTTGTGGCATGTTTCTTTCTTTTTTTTTTAATTTATTTTTTTATTTGCCTCTCTGTGTTTGCTTCTGTGTGTTAGGAATATTTGTTTTGTCTGTCAGCCATGGCCAGATGGCCTTATGTGGAAGGTATCCTGTGTGGCCCAGTGGCACACTCTCCCTAATCGCCTGTGCTGGAGGCTCTGGATACAATCTTTGTGTGGACTGTGTGTGTCCTTCTGTTGTAGCTAAGCCTTGGTTGCTGTTAGCACTTCAGTGGACGGGATTAACGCTCGGGCTGATCAAATCTGGGGATTGGCTACGCCCACAGGGTATGTTTTGCTGTGCGGAGGCTGTCTCCACTGAGTGGGATTTGCCCCAGCAGGCTTGTGTACTTGTTGAGACCATCCTTTAGGTGTACCGCCTGCGGGGCTAGTCAGGTGTTGCTCTGTTGTTGTCTAGTGCCAACCTCTGCGTGCACTGGTTCTGTGGCCCCTTGAGAGGGGCTCGCCAGTAGGCCAAGGTGAGCTGCTGCCTTCCATTGCTAGGGGTTACCTACTGGCAGCTCCAAAGAGATCTGCAGACGGTTGCTGCCTGTGCCGGGTCTATAGGTAAGTGGAAGAGGCAACGTTGTAAGCTGTGGTCCCGTTACCCCTAGTACCGGCCATGGGGTGGTTGAGCAGGAGGAGCAGCACACCTCGAGGCCTGAGGCTGCCTCTCAGTTGCCCATAGGACTCTGCAACTGGAAGAGCCCCTCCTGGGTGATCCACAAGTTGGGTGGTGCGGGGACCCAGGGGGCCACCTGGATGTATTGAGCTGATTTCAACCAGCCACCTGCAGTGACAGTTTACATGCCAGCACTGCCTCTGTGGCTTCCTGTAAAAGTCTCAGATTGCAGCATGGCCAGCCACTGCCTGCCTTGGGCCTGTGAATACCCGAGGTCTGTCCAAGAAATACTGTAGCTCAGGGGCAGGGGTACGTGGCCCGCCACCAAAAGTCTCTCCCGAATGCATGGGCTTTGCATGGGCCACACAAACTAAGTGCTGTTGTTTGCTGTCAAATCTGCGTCCCAAGGCTTGACACAGGTAATTCGTGGGTTGCGTAGGGCGGCACCTCAGTGACACGAGGGGCCATCAGGCCTATAGAGCAGCAGCTTTGCTGCCAGTTATGGGTCCGTGGGTTCCCGCCAAATTCAGAGATAACTGCGAGACCCGCTGCCATCCTGGGATAGGCCCGAAGACCCCAGTATTCGGCCCAAGTGATACTGTAGCACGTGCTGGCAGCAGTGAGCCGACCGCCACTGTTTTTCCTGAAATGCGCACACAGCGCTAGCTGAGGTCTGTTGCCTGCACGGAATGAGCTGCCCCAGAAATGGGCAGGGCGGGGGCGGCTGCCCGGCGACAGGCCACCAAGGGCAGTTTATGGGTTGGGTAGGGCAGGGTCTCAGAGAGACACTGGGCCGTCAGGCCAATATAGCCTCAGATTTGATGCCCGTTTGGAGTCTGCGGGTTCCCGCAAAAGTCAGAGATCACAGTGAGAACAGCTGCCATCTGGTCTGCCCAAGCTCACGCTGGAAGCAGTGATCCACACACAACTATTTTCCCTGAAATGCGTGCACAGCGCTGGCTGAGGTCTGATGCCTGCCTGGAATGGTCGGCCCCTGAAAGAGGCAGGGTGGGGGTGGCTGCCCAGCAACGGGCCACCGCCTGGCAATCTGTGGGTTGGATCTGGCGAGCCGACTTCACTGTGTTGTGGTGCGAACAAATCTAAGACCCACGGAGCCAATTAAGATTAATTATGAGCCTTTATTAGCCGGCCGGCGACCGACTCTCCCTACTAGAGAATCAGCCCCGAGCCTCTATAGGGGTCAGCTTATACAGCCTCAAACCATGCCTTGGTGGGCTTTGATTGCGCAAGCAAGCAGATTACAGAAGCAGAGGTTGGCTGTTAGCGTCTAATTGGACAGTTTGGTTATCTGTACTGTGGCGGCAACATTGTTTTTGTTTCTCTTCTTGGGAGCCTTGGAAGCTATTTTCTCCCAGGCAGCTGGCGCCTGAAGATATCGCTCTCTGTCCTGTCCTTGGGACTAGCTTACTGAGGAATTGATATTATTAACCCATAACAACCATCAACCCATAACAACATATTTTCCAAAGTAGTCACGGCCGAAGAAGGGGGGGGGAGGAGTGAATAAGGAAGATGTTACTGAAATGTACTTTTACACTTTTACAACTGGGCCAGTGCAGCTTCAGAATTGGTCATGTGGGGGGAGGGTTCAGCACAAGCAAGCTGGCGCCTGTGTGTAAACTGCCCCGTAGGGAGACCTAACTAAGGCACAATGGCGGCTGCCCCTCCAGCCCTCGCTCTGGCGCCACACACTGCAGTCTTTCCCGATATGACTCTTGCACCTCCCGAGCCTCTGACCCTCCGCTGGCACCAACGTTGTGTGTCTGCTGGTTTAGAGAGCCTCTGTGCAGACCTGTTAAAAGGGGTGCCTTGGATTTCAGTCTCCTTCTGTCTCACCCAGATGGTCAGAGCTCCCACTGATTTTTACAGTCAGATTTTTTGGGAATTTATCTTCTCTGTGCTGGGGAGCCCCTGTATGGTGCTAGGACCCCTCTCTCTTTCAGAGGGGCCTCTGCAGCCACGATCTCCCTCCTCGTGCTCACCGGCACGTTTCACGTCTTCGCCCCTCCTACCGGCTTCCATGTGACTCCTTATTTATACCATCAGATGTATGTGTTATGATCAGCTAGACTTCAGGTGATTCTCCATGCGGATTATTTTATAATTCGGTTGTAATTTTAATGCGGTCCTGATAAAAGGCGAACTCCACTTCTCCCTAGTCCGCCATCTTGACTCCAACCTCTCCGATTTTTTTTCATTCCTTTTTCTTTTTGCTGTTCTGATTAGGTGTCTTCTGCTACCTTGTCTTCCAACTCTCTGATTCAGTCCTCCACCTCATCTAATCTACTGTCGATTGCTTCTAGTGTATTCTTCATTTCAGTTATTGCACTCTCCTTTTCTGACTTCTCCTTTATGGTTTCTATGTCCTTGTTGATACCAACTATCTCTCTGTTGAATGTCTCACTGAAATCATCCATTCTCCCCTAAGCTGGTTGAGAATCCTTATAACCAGTGTTTTGAACTCTGTCTCTGGTAGGTTGTTTGCCTCCGTTTCATTTAGTTTATTTTTTTTTTCCTGGAGTTTTCTCCTGTTGTTTCATTTGTGGCATATTGCTTCGTTTTCCCCTTTTAGCTGCCTCTCTGTGTTTGCTCTATGTATTAAAAAGATTGGTTTCATCTGCCAGCCTTGGCCAGGTGGCCTTATGTAGTAGGTGTCCTCTGTGGCCCAGTGGCACAGTCTTCCTGATCACCCGTGCCTGGGCCTCTGGGTGTGTTTCCCGAGTGGTTCTGTGTGTTCTCCCATTGTAGCTGAGCCTAGATTGCTGCTAGCACGTCAGTAGATGGGATTGACTCTGGGGCTGACCGGCTTTGCGGATTGGCCATGCCCACAGGGTGTGAGCTACTGAGTGGGGGCTGACCCCACGGAGTGGGGATTCGCCCAAGCAATCTTGTGTACCTGTTGAGACGGCTCCTTAGATGTGCCTCTTATGAAGCTAGTCAGGTAGTGCTCTGTCGCGGTCTGATGCCAGCCTCCCGACGTGTAGGTTCTCCAGCCCCTTGGGAGGGGCGCCTGTGAATGCCAAGTTCAGCCGCTGCCTTTGATTGCCTGGGGCTACCTGGCAGGAGCGACGGAGCGATCCGTGGATGCTTGCTGCCTATGCTAGATCTGGAGGGAAGTGGGAGACAACGTGCTGCAGGCGAGGTCCGTTACACTCCAGTCTCAGGCTTGGGGAGGCTTAGCGAAAGAACCAGTGCACCACAGAAGCTGGGGCAGCATTCCTGCTGCCCATATGACTCCACAGCTGAAAGAATCTTTGAGTGGTATGCGAGTTGGGTGGGGAGGGGACCCACGGAATCATCGGGGGTAAAGCGAACAAATTTCACCCAGCCAATACAGAGTCAGGTTTCCTGCCAGTGCTGAATCTGTGGCTTCCTGTAAAGCCTAAGACCACAGCAAAGCCAGCCACTGTTCCTCCTCGGGCCCTCAGATCCACCCAAAAGATATTACAGCTCGGGCTGGCACCAGTGACTCACCGCCAAATGTCTCCCCCGAAATGTGTAGGACACGAGCGGGCCACGTGAGCTGAGGGCTGCTGCTTACCAATGGACATAGGCCCAGGGAAACCACAAGGTGAGGCTGACTGCAGGGCAAAGGGTTGCAGCAGGAAATTTAAGGACTGGGTGGGGTGCGGTCCAGGGAGACCCAGGGGGTACCAGGCCCATCTTTCCCAGCCAATGCAGCTTCAGTATTGGGCGCACGAAGAGAGGGTTCAACACAAGCAAGATGGTGCCCACTTGTAGCCTGCTGTGGAGTGACAAACCTCTTCGTATACCAGTATGGGTTTCTAGGCCAAACTGGGTATTTTGCTTCTCCTCCAGACACAGAAATCTTTTATTTTCCTTTCTTCCTCCCTCTGCATCACCACACCTCCATTAGGGACCCATGATGAGTGAGTTTCCTGTTTCTCCTACAGTGGCTGAAGACACTTTGTTTTTAGAAGAAGGTTTAGGGAACTAGGCAGGATTTCTTGACTGTGTGCTACTGAGAGGTCTCTCTCGGGTCTCCTGGACTTTTCCCAATCTCCCTCAGACATGCCACGTAGAGGTCAGCAAAAAAGAGCTGGCGAGTGATCCTGGATTTTACGTCGGAGACCTCCAGGGATTCTGAACTCTCTCATTAGCCTGTATTTGATCTTATGAATTTGCTACAATTTCAGTGGCTCCCTTCTTACCCTCTTTAGGACTGTCACTCTTCCTCACAGGTTGTAGCTGAAGTGAAACAGTTTCCGTGTCCGAGGGTCTAAAAGAATATCCAATAGGTTCATCAAATATGACAAGTGCACCACTCTGGTGGGGGCTGTTGATAATGAAGGGGACTCTGCATTTATAGAGGCAGGGTGTCATGTGGGGAAATTCTGTACGTTCTTCTGAATTTTGCAGTGAACCTACAAAACGTCTCTAAATATATGAAGCACTTTTAAAAATCAACGACATTGTAGACTATTGGGCTTTTTCTCATTTGTAGGGTGAAAGTGACTTCCTCTGGAGACTTTCTACATCCGGTGAGGAAATAGAACCCTCCTTTGCTAATATTATGACTGCCCGTAGGAAAATAATATTCAAATATGTGAACTCATATATAATCCCGGCGCTAGCAAACGATGGCTTGCAGGAGAAATTCAGCCCATGACTTGTTTTGTATACCTTGGAGCTAAGAAACTTTTATTACATTTTAAGGGATTACTTAAAAAACAAACAAACAAACAAACTATATGCCACAGAGACTGTCCGTATCCCAGAAAGTCTAACATTTTTACTTCTGGTCCTTTTATGAAGAAGTGTGTTGTTCTCATATTTTACTAATATATAGCATTTTCTGCTTTACATTATTGCACACATATTCGCAAACATCGGTGGTAATCATTTCACAATGTGTGTGTGTATACATCCATATATATATGTATACACACACACACACACACACACACACACTTACATGTATTCAATCATTACGCGGTCTACCCTAAAGAAATCATCACAATCATACTTCAATAAAGCATAGGGAAACAAAGAATATGCAGCCCTTTAACACATTTCTGAGCTCACATATGCTCTCTTAATAGTTTACTTAGCTCTCAATCATGTTCCCTACTAATTATTTGAAAGTTACAAAGTTATTCTTTTTTCTGGACACAATATTAACAGTATACCCAATCATTACTAATTATCATCGAATATTACTCTGTCTATGATAACTATACATTTGTACTTTCACTTACTAGCAGGGTATCGATATTAATCACACAAAGGTTTTATTCAGCATTGCATCTATAAATATCACCTCTCTGTCTTCGTTCGGGCTGCGATAAAGACGTACCATAGACTGGGTGGCTTACAAACAACAAACATTTATTTTTCACAGTCCTGATGGCTGGAAGCTGTAGCTCAGGGTGTCACCATGGTCGGGTTCTGGGCGGCAGAATTCTTGTCGTACATTCACATGGCAGAAAGCCGGTGAGAAAGCTCTCTGAGGTCTCTTTTATAAGGACTCTGATCTTATCCATAAGGGCTCTACTCACGTGATCTAATTATCTCTCAAAGGCCCCCCAGCACCCTTTACTGTCATATTGGGGTTTAGGTTTCCATCTAGGAAATTTGAAGGGAAACAAACATTCAGCGCACTAATTCTGTCCCAAAGCCCCCCTCCCCACATTCTTGTGCTCACATGCAAAATGCATTTATTTTGTCTCAACATCCCCCAAGGGCAGAAATCACTTCAGCATTAACTCTAGAGTCTAAAGTCCCAAAGTCTCTGGGGACTATCTTCTAAATCAGATATAGACAAGATTCGAGGAAAAATTCATCCTCAGGCACAATTTCTCAGGAGCTGTGAAACTCTGAAAACAAACAGGGCACGTGTGTTTTAAATAGAAACTTGGGCCGGGAGTGAGATAGACATTCGAACGTCCAAAGAACGGATAGATAAGACGGAGGGCATGATGGCTCCCACCGAGTCCAATCCGAAGTAAAACGAGTTCCATGAGACCTTAAGGCTTGAGAATAATTCTCTTAGGCAAGATGCTCTGATTCGAGACACACTGAGAATACGGTCCTGACATCCAAACTCCCTAGGGCACTGACGTCACCCCACATTTTGGAGAGGCACTGCCCATGCTGTGGCCCTCTGCTGTGGCCCCAGCCACCCCGAGGCTCTCCTCCAGGGCCCTGCCCAAACAGCAGCTCTCTCACCCAAGCTGCAGTTGTGTGTCATGGCAAGAGCTCTGCCCCCAGGGTTCTGAGGTCGGACTCACTGCCACAGCTCTGCAGGTTGTTGGTCCTGTCCTTTGAAATCGAGGTGGAGGCAGCACTGACCCTGTACCCTAGCACTCTGGGCCTGGGAGGTGGGGGGTCGCGGGAGCCCTGATGATCTCTGAATCGCCCTTGGCATCTTTCTTCCCATGTCCTGAAGAACAGTACCTGTTCAGAGCCAAAGTGGTCCGTGGTCTGACCTTTTCGTATCAAAAAAGTCCAACGGTCTTCATTTTGTCCCACTCTCTCTGTGTATTTTGGTCCCAGCTGGCCCTGTTTCTACTGGTATAATCTCATCTCCATTCCTGGCTTCTAATGAGATGGTTAAGTCCATGGTTCAAACCCACGTCATCTCCTTATGTAAAAGCCACGGGCCATACCCCTGGGGCTCATTGCAAAGAGTTTTCACGGTTTTTTTTTTTTTTGCGACATGGACAGGCTGAGCATTTTCTACATCTTTACGTTCCGGTCCTCTCTCCTTAACATTTCTATTTTCAGTTCATTTTTCTCTACCCACAGTTTACAATAGCGGTCAGCAGGAACCAAGCCATCTTCAACACTTTTCTTACAAATTTCCTCAGCTAAGTATCCAATTTCCTTCACTTGCAAGTTCTACCTTCCACAAAACAGTAGTCCTCAAACACAATGCAGACAACTTTTTCGTTACTTTATAACAACGATCACGTCTTCAACATTGTCCGATGACAGTTCCTCATTGCCCTCCGAGAGCTCATCAGAATGGCCTTTACCATGCGTATTTCTACCAACATCCTCTACACGGTTATTTAGGTATTCTCTGAGAAGATGGAAGCTTTCTCAACGGCTCTCCTCTGTTCTTACGGGGACCTCATCATAACTGCCCTCAGCGTCCGTATGTCTACACGCACCTCAAAACTCTTCCAACCTCCACCCGTTACCCAGTTCCAAAGCCGCTTCCGTGTTGTTGGGTATGTTTTCTAGCAGCACCCCCACTTCTTCGTACCAATTCCTGTCTTAGTCAATCGGGGCTGTTTTAACCAAGTACCAATAGGGCAGGCAGATGGCGGTGCAACAGCAGGACCTAGAGGGTGCCGCTTCACGTGTCCCATGGTCTCAGAGGTGCACGAGAGGCTGGCGCGGGTGCTCTGTGGACATGCCTTTTGTTCTGCAGGCCTGCAGGAAAGCATGAAGCCGGAGAAGCCTGTCGGTGGGGTGTGTCCTAGCCCTCTTCCACCTGGTGACAGAGCTGTGGAGCTCGGGCGGCAGTTTGAGAGCACAGAGACTTCTTGCCATGGCTGTCGTAAAAATTTGTCCCTATCCAAGATCCGGCCCACGTACCTACCCGTTCTAAATGCCAGAATTACATCACGGAAGGTGTGAAGGCCCCCACCCAGGGTGCCTCCGCTCAGTGGACACAAATCCCAAACCACTACGCCTTTCCTTGCCCCTCGTGTCCCGAGAAGATTTGATCAAGAAAGGCTTGGGGAACACTGCAAGTTATCGCGTTGCACGCATACCACAGCATACCACACCTGTGCTTTGTCCAAAGTGTGACTCGATGCCCTGGGGAGATACGAACGGCCGCAGCTCCAACTTCATAGGGCACTTGCAACGCCAGCACCAGGTTTCCTACGACACTTTTGTGGGCTACAATGTCGGTGAAGAGGACGTAGTGAATCAGGTGTTGCAATGCTCCGTCATCCATCAGGGAGCAGAGCTGCTGCTGTCCGTCTCACGTTCCCGAGCTCCCATGACGTATTACATGTGAAACATGTGACTCATACACTTGAAATGTACAACAGACCCGGAAGTGAGCCGTGGTAGCAGGACAGGGTCTCTTCTGACCGGGAAGCAGGTCCCCAGATCAGAGCCCTCATTGCTTCTGTGCTCTTCCCCTACTCTTAACCCTGCTTGTCACATGTCTGGTGTTGTATCGCTCCTCAACTGCTTCCTGGAGCTTCTGCCTCCTCTCTTGGAAGAGAAGCCAGCTTCTTCACCTGTCCCTGTTTCACACGTGGTCCTGCCATCCAGCATTGGTCTCTCAGGTCCTCCGAGCCAGCCAGGAAATTTTCTGGGTCTTGAATAGCACAAATGAGACAAGCGTCTCCTCTCCTCCCTGAGGTGTGTGAGCTCTGGCACTAGTGCATCTGGTCAGTGGCGGAGCTCCTGTGCTGTGGAAGGTCCTGTGAGCTGGTCCTTGGCAGCAGCTAGCGGAAGCTGGAGTCATCTCCCAGAAAACCTATCCAAGGCCCTGCTGGAGTGAATGTTCTGGGTTTTGCGTGGTTTGATACTGGAGGTTTTGACGAATGATATTTTTCTGCTGCTCCTGTACAGCCTTAAGATGAACTGATTCAGTCTGAAAGACCCACATGGTGCCTTTTTAGGATGTGGTGCAACCACATATTTTTAGTGGAAACGAATGTTTCTAGGTTAGAAATTTAATCTCTATCTCTCCATAAGAACGAAGGAAAGTCAGCTCAGCAAGGCAGGAGGGCCAGAGCTTCTGGCTTCTGATTGTCAAACTAATGAGGTATTTTCAAGTGACCGGGTCAGGTTTACCACTCTGTTTGGGAGCCTGCTTACATTCTTGTCCCCAAGGACCGAAAAGGAGGCCTCAAATGAATAAGGAGGAAGCGGTTTGGGGGTCCCAGTGGATAGCAGTTCTTTTGTCCTTTATTTTGAAACTCAGATCAAACTGAGCACTACTCTTCTATCAGAGAGAGAGAGAGAGAGAGAGAGAGAGAGAGAGAGAGAGATTGATTATAGAAGTCTAGTATCACAGCCTGCTGTCTCGCGTGACAAGGCACTGTTCAAAAGGCACTACACGTCTCCTGTGAGCAGCTGTTAAAGGAAACTGTCTACTGGAAATGCTGTGGAAGCAGCTCAGGAAGCATGGCGTTTCAACATGTTTCACCACATTAATAAACACAAAGCTCAGAGGAGCCGGCAGTCTCATATGGGGGAGCAGAACCTCCGATTGACCAAAGGGCATGTGCACCGAGGTTCGCTTTTTCACGTCAGGCCACTGTAATCGGAATATGGAAATTTTTTTTGTGGTCAGTAGCTGAGATTGCAAGTGACAGGGGGCTTTGGGCCTGCGTACTGCTGCTGTGGGCATCTCCCTACCTGCCAGTAAGAATTGCAGATGCCAAGTAAGTAGCAATGACGGAGCCCTTCGGGGGCAAAATCATTTGTTCTAATGTGCTGTTGTTTGGGAGGGCCCAGATGATAGTCAGCTTCTTCACTGTACTTTTTGCGAAAAGTTCACTCAGACCTTCCTGAATTGAGATCATCTCGGTCTAAGTTTAAAGGGAAATTGAACAAAACTTTCATTTGAGGGAACCATGAGAACGTGTCCGTCTCACTCGTGGTACTAAGACATTGATTTCCCTGTATTAAGCGCACTTCATGTATTTCTAATAAGATGACTTTCCGGAAAGTGAGATTTGTTACTTTGTGGATCTTCAAAGGCGAAATAGAAATAAATTCCATAATTTAGCCACACAACAAAATACAGCATGTTCCATAGACCGGGTGGCTCATAAATAACTAAAATGTATTTCTCACAGCTCTGGAGAATGAAAGTCCAAGATCAGGGTGGAGCATGGTCGGCTTCTGTTGAGCGTGTTCCTCTGGGTTGCAGAAAATTATCATTATATCCTCCTGACTCGGCAGAATGTGCGTGGGAGTGCTACCTGGGGTCTCTTTGGGAAGGGCACTCATTGGAAATCCCTGAGGATTCCGCTCTTATGGCTTAATTACATTCCAAAGACCTACCTTCTAATACGAGTTTGTGCTGATGCAACTGTTCAAGTGTAACAACTGTCGGTTAGATTAGAACTTCGTCGGGATGATTGCCGAGTAAACTCTGACGTTAAACACTGATATTTAATCACATCGAACTTTTTCAAAATCCTTAAGGCAAAGTCATTAAAAAGACATAACCATGATTGAAAACATATGAAATATGCGTAATACAAGTCAACCCCAAGCAGCACAGCTGGCACTGTCACTGGATGCTATTCAAATACACAGTAGCAACCACAAGAAAGGCTCCATAGTAAAGTGGAGTAAAGTGGAGAGAAAGAGAACAGTCAAGGGAGCATCAGGCCAGTGCAGAGTCACACACGCAGGAAGAAGCCTCCGGCCTGCAGCTGTAGAAAGACACAGCAGGAAACAATCTGGGCCTCAACAGAGATGATGAAGAACAAAGGCTCGCCGCTAACCACAACTTTCTTCTCACAACTTCAGGATTCCACAGTTAAGGTTGCTGAGGGTCAATTGCCCACAATAAAACTGAATCAAATAAATCACCATCGAGAGAAAGTTCAGGCCCTGTGAAGAACGCTCCTGACTAGGGTGGAATTTTTCTGAGCACGTCTTAATCCATTTTCCTCATACAAAGCTGAAGAAATGGCCTCTAGGTATTTGACTGATACCCTCAAAAGTAATCGACGTTCAATCGTTGTATTACCCTGTGTGAGAAATAGACACTCTGCACAGAATTCAGAAGGCATATCAATACATACGTGTGCGTGCGTGTGTGGAGTATATTTTCATATTCTATGTGCTGTTCAGGCTGGTATTTCCTCTTTGATGTTTTCTCATTCTTTCAACATACTGTTTGTGGCTGACAGAATTAATCTTCTGACCCCCTATGAGTTCTAACCACAGTTTGGTGAACATGAAAGTCTTTTCACAGAACATCCGCAATGACCAACAAATGCTGCAATGGAAGTACGTGCCAACAGAAACACATGAGAACTTCCATTCGGTTCTCATCCTTGGAAATTCAGTATTTTCAGAGAAAAAATGTCATCTGTGATAAGGGCCACTATGACTACCAAGCTATATCCAATTACTGATCAACGGTCAGCTCCATCTGCAAAGCTTTACATGAAAGTTCAGATAACGGTGTCTACATTGCACGTGACATCTATCTCTTGATCCAGAAAGGAACTCACAGGCAAAAGAGTGAGCAGCTGCCTATGGCCTCTTGTTCCCTTTGCACCCTGTGGGAACTGTGCCCGGGCTGGGGCACAGCCGAAGGTCATGCATTGCTGTGCTGTAGCAAAAGGACCGCATCTCCCACTGTGCTGCCATCTTATGGGGCAATTGTGAGAGCTGCACTTCACATGATAAGTAAGAAAGAATTTGACCTCAACCACCAAGCAGTCTGAGCTGAGAGACCAATTGTTTATTGTCCTCTGAAAACGGCAGCTGCCCAGAATCTGTAGAACTCACCGCATGTCCCACTTGCCTTTGGTCCTGTGGAAGTAGTGGCGAGTTATAGAGCCAGAGGAGAGAAAGGGCAATCAGAGTGGCTGTTTAGATACTGTATAAAGGCCTAGCCAATGTCCTGTATACTTGAAACTAATAATGAAAGAAGCATTTAAATACCTCTTCAGATTTCTCCTGCTTGAGGGAAAGGAGGCTCTGGTCAATGTGCTAGATTGCAGCCCTCCCACAGGTAGAAGAGCTGCTGGCAGTCCCATTCCTAACTCCTTGCTCAGCGGCCCAGAGTGAGTCTCGGGAGTCAGGTATCAGGCAATTCTTATCTCGACAGTGCCTTTCATACCTTTGCTGTTTTCTGTGCATCACCAGAGCTACTTCACAACTTGCTTCCATCCAAATCCAATTATGACCCCATATCAAGTGGGCCAGGGCTTATTTCCCACAAGAATGGCGGGAGAAAGCTAAAGATTGGCATCAGACTGAAGTCTGCCCTCTGAAGTGGAGGGGAACAGTTCAGGAATGATCAAAGACCAGGTCTTCACGACCCACAGCTGTCCAGTCATCTGATGGCCTGAACTAGACCATTAGGAGGTTAGGTCCTCACAGAAACTCTAAACCTAGAAATCACTATCTCCCGTTCTTTGAGCGCTTCTTGAATGCAGTACGTGACAAAGGGGTGTTAAGAGAAACGGAGTAAGTAAATTTAGTAATGATGCTCTCCTAGATGAGAAAGATCAAAAACTAAAACACAAGCGAAATAAAAGCAGCAGAATTATGACCATTCGAATTCTTAAGATTTGTTGTTAAAGAACCACAATTTGTAATCAAGCTGCCTTTTAGGGATGATGGGAGGGAGAGAAGAAGTAAAAAAGAAGGAAGGGAGGGTGAGAGAGGCAGAGAGATAAAGAGAGATAGAGAGAGAGACAGAGAGAGAGAGAATGGGGGAGAGAGAGAGAGAGAGAGAGAGAGAGAGAGAGAGATGGATTGAGAAACCTCCAGTATCCCACTCAAGGAATTTCCTTAAAAGAAGCCTAATGGATGGGATACATAGTAGTCTGTGCAACACTACGTCTTAACTTTCTTTAAAAAAAAAAAAAAAGCAACTTTCTGATTTGCGTCCTCTTCCTCTGTTTCCCTTACATATGCCACTTCCCACACAAATCGGATACGTTATGTAAAATTATTGAAACAGAAACCCGCACACAGCTACTGTCTGTTAACAAGAGTTTATATTCCACTGGCTTCATCAATATACCTTTACCACTACAGGAGTCTCCTGCCTAAGAAGATAAAAGCTGCAAATAACTTCATTCTTTACTACAGTAGCTACTGAAAGGACACGTTGAGTCTTCTTCAAAAAGTGTCAAATGACATTTTTGACCCCTCCCCCATACCCTTTGAACGCTCTGTCTTAATAACTTTGCCTTGCAGTGTCCACAAGCCCGAACCATGGTAGCATGACTCACACCCTGCCCATACCCGGAAAGACCTGCTCTACCCGAGATTTCAAAATCTGAATAAATATCTCCCCCAGCGTGCCTCCTCGAGACACTCGTAAGGCTCTGTCCAGGCAAGGCTCTCCATGACAGTACCATCATGGAGATGACGGCAATACCGTCCGTCATCTTTGCTTCTCAACTTATTTGGATAATATTTGGTAAGTACAGCACATAATGAGCATAATCACCGCTGATGTACCCAACGAGACAGTGGACTGAGTCTAGATTCTAGATTCATTATCTAAGGGTATTTCTGAACCATGCAGTGACCGAATGACCACAGGTGGATTCAGAGAAATCCATTAGAAGTCCCGGGATTGAAATGTGCAGTAAGGCAAGCAAACAAGTAAAAGCAACAGAGGTGAACCAGTTTAACCTCTGGACGTGGGCAAATTTCTTGTACGCATGACACGAAATCCTGAAGGAGAAAAGGAAGCGACTAATCAAAGCGCGTGTAAAAAAAGGTATTAAAATCCTTAACATCTATTTCTTTCTTGGCCAAATTTTTGAAACACATTTTCCGCTAAGGGGAACCTGGGGCCGTATGTCCACAAACTTTCCGGCAGCATAGGGAAGATGGATGGGTGGGTGGGTGTGCGGGGGGGAAAAATGGCACTTCAAGGTCCCACTTTCATCTGTAGTCTGCATCTTGGTTTCAGTGCTCTGGGGCCTTGGCAGGAAAACCTGAATCATCACCCCAGGCACCAAAGTCAGTGCGCATGCCCATGGCTGCGCACGCGCATTGCAGCCCTTGACCGCTGCTGAGCATGCGCCTTGCTGTCTGCGTGCTGCCGGCACAGGGGGGCCAGGGGCGGTGGTATTCCTTCCCGCTTGGGTCGTTCT
>JAQQSQ010001898.1:0-11752 GCA_028627145.1 Eidolon dupreanum
AGTGTGGTCTCCCGCACGGGGGACGAGCCGCTTGCTGTCTCTGGGCCCCTGGGGGCACAGGCTCCACACAGGTTCTGAAGCATGAGTTTGTCGTGGCCACCGTGCCAGAGAATCTGACACTGTGGCCACTCAGGGCAGGACTGTGGGCCTTAGAGGACATTTCTCTTCACTCCCTTGTCCCCAGATCCTCACCTTCCTAGGGGTTATTTCCATAGCCAAGAAATCCCAGGACAAGAGCCTGTTCCTCTGAAAAGCCTTCCCTCCCCTCCTCGAAGCGGATCTCCCCATCGCCAGCTCCCCGACGTTCCTCACCCATCTCACACTGCTGCTTCTCCCTCCGGAGGCTGAGCCCCTCGGGGCCCTGCGTGGAGCCCGGCTGAGGAGGGGAAGGAGAGGGCAGGAGAGGGAGACAAAGAGGAGAGAAATAGTTAAATGCTTGCCACCTACCCCCTTCCTATGGTCACAGCTAGTGAGTATTAAGCTTGGACTCTAAGATTTCTTGTCCCCTAGTCCTGGACTCTTCCCATTACACCAGGCTGCCGAGGACAACTGTGAAATAAGCTAAGTGGGGTAATGGGATGGGGTCACCATTTGATAACTATTAAGAAGGTGGAAAGAATTCATTGTATCACTTTGATCGAGAAGTCCCATGGGAAGCAGACAGAGTGGGGAGCATAATTAAAGAATTCCCAGCAGGAAAATCATGTATTTCCAGGAACCTTACGAACCTCTCTCCCAAACTCAGATCAAAATCCAATGTTGGGAAAAGAGTAAAAGACAGAATAACTCACCCAGATATAGTGTAGCTTTATCAGCCACCCATCTATTGTGCCCTCTCTACCCGTATATCTGACTTTCGGTAACATCCAAGAATCAAACCAATAACATTAAAGGTTAAGGGCCCCTGAAGACATGAAAACCAACCTCCTGGTTTTGCAAATGTCTCAGGAACTCCACAAAAAGTTTAAGCATGTCCTTAAAGTTATAAAGGGGTTTCAGGGGTTCAACAGTCCCGGCTACCAACGAGGCTGCTCTGAAGGGAATGATCTCTGTTTAATAGGCTTCCTGTCTCCGCACTTTTCATTTGTGCCTGAGAATTTCTCATTTCTTGTTTGTGTCCATGTTTAGCTAAGTGGGAGACAAGCTTCAACAGCAAAAGCACCCAAAAGCATGCCTTCTACGTGACGTCAGAGACGGTGGTGCGGGTGCCCATGATGACACGCGAGGATCAGTATCTCTACCTCCAGGACCGAAGCCTCGCCTGCAAGGTGGTGGGGGTCCCCTACCAAGGGAATGCCACTGCTTTCTTCATTCTCCCCAACGAGGGCAAGATGAGGAAAGTGGAGGCTGGACTGTACCAGGAGACACTGAGGAAGTGGCTCAAGATGTCCACAAAGAGGTATGCTTCAGAAGACATCAGGAATGACCTAACCTTACATACCCCCAGGGAGACACGTGTCCCCTAGGGCCACTCAGAGGGAGTAGGAAAGACTCACCCAGCCTAGGAGCTGGCCCAGCTGCACAGAACGGGGAGTCCCAGCCCCCTGGGCCCTGGCCCAGCTGCACAGAACGGGACTGGAAACCTGCTTTCCTAGAGGTGCCATCAGAGTGGACAGTGACTTCTGGGGCAGCCCAAGTCTCAATCCAGAGTAAGGTGGGCTCTACTCTAAGAAGGGGCTGCAGGGTCATTATGAAGCTGAGAGGAGATGGTAGGAATATGAGCCCAGTGAGCCAAGGTTCTAGAAGAGTCTAAAGAAGGTCCTCATCTCTTTCCAGGAAGCTCCTGCTTTATCTTCCCAAGTTCTCCATTGAGAGCTCTTATCAGTTGGAGAATGTCCTCCCTAAGCTGGGGATCAGAGACATCTTCACCTCCCATGCTGACCTGACCGGTCTCACCAACCACTCCAACATCCAGGTGTCTGAGGTGAGCCCAGAAGCTCCCGAGATGGCTATCCATTCCATTCCATTCCATCCCATCCCATTCCGTTCTGTTCCATTCTGTTCCGTATTCTCTCTCTCTCTCTCTCTCTCTCTCTCTCTCTCTCCCCCCTCTTTTTCCTCACAAAGCAAAGTTTTTACTCTGTGTCTTAACAGCCTTTGTGCAATGGGGAAGCCATATGTAGCACTATATCGGTGGCAGGAGCCCTGTATTAAGCAATCAAAGCTAAAAATCAAGCGGTAGCTTCTTCACTCACTAGCTATGTGACCTCCCACAGTTACTTGACCTCTCTGAGCCCTCTTTCTCTCTATAAAATCAGAGAGTCACATTCTCACTGTAAGATGCCATTTAGAATTCAACAAAAGACCCGTGTGCACATGTCACTTCCTACCTGCTTCGAGGCTCAGTTACACAGAGACTTTGACAGTGATGCCACAGGCAGAAGCTTTGCCGTTTCCCGTGATGGCATCTCCCAGCCCCTGGTGACTTGGTGGTGTCTGGTGTCTCCCCTGCAGATGGTGCACAAAGCCGTCGTGGAGGTGGACGAGTCGGGAACCAAAGCGGCTGCAGCCACAGGGGTGACCTTCTCATTCAGGTCGGCCCTAATGGGCTCCCAAACAATAATGTTCAACAGGCCCTTTCTGATGTTCATTGTGGAGAATGCTGAGAACATCCTCTTCTTTGGCAAAGTGACCCGCCCCTGAGGCGGGGCTTCTCCTGAAAGGCCACGGGCCTCCCTGCTGGAAGATGCAGGTGCACGATGGCCATCTACCTGCTGAGAGCTAGTGATTTGCGCAGGTTTAGTTGACTAATGAGACTTTCACAAATACTAATACTAACATTGGTAATTGGACAATTGCTTCTTTTCACACAGTTGCAAGACACAGGTGCCTTGAAGAACCTTGAAAATTTTTGGTCTTGCCCTCACCTTTCATCAGTGGAGATTAGCACTGAGGCCCAGAGAGTTTGGTCGACTTGCCAAAGGTCATACAGTATGTTAGCGGCAGGGAGAAGCCCAGAAGCCAGGCCCCTGATTCCCAGCCCAGTGCCACAAAGCTCTACAAAAAACGTTGTTCCAGTAGACGTTTCTACTAGGAACTACATTTCCAAGCCTAGTCCCCCACTTGTCAGCAATACCAGCTACCACTTCATCACTGTCTGGAAAGAACATTGGAATGCGAGTCTGGAACAGGGCTTCTGTCACAGCTAACCAGCCGTGTGACATTGGGGTAACTGTCCTTTTCTGGACTTTGGTTTCCCCGCATACACATTGAAGGATCAGGCCAAGGATTAAAGGATTTTTGAAATCATATTAAAAAGCTAGGGTGTTACCTGCCCATCACAGTTGATTTCAATACATTCAAGTGCCACTCATCGTTTAAGAAAAGCAAGTGGACGGCAGGGTTGAAATGACCCATCACGGAGCTGTACCATCTCATGGGCTTGGCTGTGGGTGGGAGAATGGGGGCCTGTTGCAAATGGTACAGAATCAATCAAAGACATGGATGACTAGCCGTGAATTTTAGTGTCAGCCATAACAATAAAGTATTTTGCAAACACTGGGTGCCATTGTCCTTAAGAAGTAGCTCTGGGAATGGTGATATTAACAACTCATCATGTGCCAGGCTAGGTGCTAGGCGCTTCACCTGAATGGTTGCATTTACCCCTCACAGTACCCCTTATGAAGCAGGCACTCTTATCTCTGTTTTATAGACGAGGAAGGTGAGACTTGCAGAGAGCAGACAGCTTACACAGTCACACAGCTCCTAAGGGGTGGAGGCAGGATTTGACCCCAGATTGTGGCCCCAGGCCCACACCATCAGCCCTGTGCCCTGATGCAGGGGAGACATGACGGGGAAACATAAGCCTGGGTCAGGTGCATCTCAGCCACAAGCTCCCCTGTGATCCAGGTGGGCTCACTCTCTTTTCCTTGTCTATTAAATGACGGGGATTAGACACTTTAAAGAGTCAACGAATGAATAAGCAAATGAGCCCTTTCTCAGTCTCAAACTGCCCTCTAACTAGCTGCCCCTGACTCTGACACCCTGAACATCAGCCCACTGCAACCTGCGTGTCCCTAGCTTGCTTTTCACGAGGCTGCTCCCACCACCCTGGTCTCAGAGTCTAGACTATATCACAGAAAGGTGCCCCTTCAAACTAGCAAGGTCAGAACCCCAAGCTTTGACCATCCCCCAAAGTACTGAGCACCTACTATGTGTCCTGGGGGGACACTTCACACGTGTGATCTTATTAATCCCTCAACTACCCTGCATGGTATATCAGTCATACCCATTTTACAGAGGGAAACATAAATGCTTGCCCACAGCTCCTCAGCTCATGACAGTGAGAGGCCTAGGCTCTAGGAACCAGATGGCTGGTGTGTTGGCCGATGGCAGGGCAGATGGCTGCAAACCAACCCAGACAGCTTGTCTGCATTTGTGATTTGAGCTCAACAAGATTGGGCTTTTCGTGGGGTCAGACCTGCTCCTATGTGCCTTTGCCTTGTGAAATGCCTCATCTGTTTTGGCAAATATTTCTCTCAGTGTTTACCCAGCCAGCCCAAGGTCAGGGGGAGGCTCTGCCTACATGATGTGTTTAAGCCCAAGGTCCAACATTGTCAAAAGTTCACTGGGCAAATGGTCACAGAGTGACTAGTGTGAGATTGGGATAGGCTCCAGGTGCTGACTCGTGAGCCTAGGCTGCATGTCACGCACTGAAGTGCCCTGCTGGGTGTCCTTGCAGGCCATGTAACTCAATTGTCACATGACCCTGGGATGAACAAGACAGTATAACAGCTCAGAAAGAAGGAAGGAGAAAAGAGAGGGAATTAACTTCTGAGAGGTCAGGACAGCTCTCGTGGGAGAGGTGGCACTGAGCAGGACTTGAAGAATAAGTAGGACTTCGACAGACAGCAGACGGGACGTTGAGGCAGAGGGAAGGGCTTGAGAAGAGCATGCAGTTGAGTGAGCGGTGATGTGTGCGGGGCAGTCACAGAGACCGGTCCGGACCAGTGCGGGGCGTGTGAAGGAGAGCAGGGGGAGCGAGGGGACTTGTGGTCCAATGACAGGGACCCTGAATACGGTGGTGTTTGGTCCGTTCTCGCTCATCCCGATTTCAGGCTAGTGTGGCCATCCACGCCACACCCTGAGCATCCCCTGGGCCCCTTCTTGTCCCTCACTGTCCCATCCGTACATCAGTCGGTGCCTCCATGCCACCCTCTGGGGGGGCGGTGCTCATGTCCGTCCACTCCTCTAGCCCCTCCTCGGATTGACCTCATCCATCCCAACCAGTGAAAAGGGAACGAGTCCGCAGGGGGTGACTGTCCCCCTTCAGGACGCTCTTTCTCAGTCACCGTATTAGCTTAGTAGGTCTGCCATAACCAAGCACCCCAGACTGGGAGGCTTAACAATCAAAATTTATCTCACGGCCCTGGAGGCTGGAAGTTCAAGATCAAGGTGTTGGCAGGATTGGTTCATTCTGAAGCCTCTCTCCTTGGCTTGCGGAGGGCCACCTGCTCTCTGGGCCCTCACACAGCCCTCCCGCGTGCACCTGCGTCAGACTCTCCTCTCCTCATCTCTCAATCTCCACTAGCCATATTGGATGAGGACGCAACCAGCGACCTCATTTTAACACAATCACCACTTTCGAGGCCCTGTCTCCAAACACAGTTACATTCTAAGGTCCCGGGAGTTAGGGCTTCAAAATATGAATTTGAGGCAACACAATGTAACTCACACTAGTCACCCCATCTTTGAGTCCTGCAGCTGTTCCCAAGTTCATTCTTGTTCCTAGAAACCCATTTTTATATCGCTCTGCACTCACTGACCCTCAGAACCTCCTTTTCTGAACTCCACGGCCCCAGCACACAGAGGAACAATGCCAGGGTCCCTGGCCTCTCCCTGCAGACCAGAAAGAATGACCTTGGCCTCCAGGGAAATGCTTCCTACCCCACTGAACAGCTGTGGTTGGTTCACACCTGCTTATTTAGCTCATCCATCCAAAGGCCGTTGTTGATGGGGTGCCTACGGGGACCCAGGCATGGAGCTAGTCCAAGGGTGCAAGGGTAAGCCCAGTGGACACCGGCCCTGGCAATGACCAGGTAAACAAACAAATAAACATAGGGAGACACGTCATGGTGATGGACAGCGTTTATCTGCAGATGTTTATTAAATATCCCTGGTGTAACTGGCATCGTTCCAGATGCTACAGATAAAGGAAGAAAACAACAGAAATCTCTGCCCTGCTAGACTGACAATCTAGTATGGAGCGACCATAAAACGGAACAACAAAGAATAAAACAGAAAAGTAAGGTACATCGCACGTCGGTTGATGACGAGTGCTGCGGAATGTGAGCTGGACTTGCTCTTGCTTCTGTGAGCAGATTCATCATGAGGGTGGAGTCCTCACGAACGGAGTTGGTGCCCTTAGAAAAGAGAGCCCGCCCTTCCTGCCCGGTGAGGACACAACCAGAAGTCTGTGACTTGGAAGAGGGTCCTCACCCAACCACGCCGGCACCTGGATCTCAAACGTGCAGCCTCCACAACTGTGCGGAAGTAAGTTTCTTCTGTTTGTAAGCCGCCCCCTCCATAATGTTTTGTCATGGAGGCCAAACTAAGACAACCGAGAAACTGTCGCAGGCCAGAGGAGGCACAGGAGATGTGGAAACGGAACGTCATGTGGCTTCTTGGATGAGATCCTGGAACATACAAAAGACATTCGTGGAAACACTGATGAAACCCTAACAAGTCTGTACCATCCCAACGTCTATTTCTTATTTTGATAAATGAATTGTGCTGACGTCATGGGAAATCTGTACTGTCGTTACAACTTTTCTGCACCTCCGAAATGGTTTCAAAATAAAAGATGTTTTTTTTTTTTCCTTTTAGTAAAATGTTTAAAACAAAAAAGCCGACGAAGGGATAGGAGCAGGGTGGGGGTTTCAAAGGCAGAAGCAGGAAGTCAGCTAAGGACGAGAACGGGGCACTAAGAGAGACCGTCGGAGAGACTGGCAGCTGGGGGTCCAGAGAGCTCTGAGGTGCTGGCGCTGAGGCTGAGGTCTGAGGGACCAGCGGGGCTGAACTGGATGTCACTTCACTAGCTGCGTTTTTTTTTATGGCTGAGTATTTATTTTCCAAAATTAGGATTAAATCGCATCTCTTCTTCAAGGAGGACTTGGGTATGGAGAGTTCAGTCTATGAAGTGACAAAGACCGCATATCACATCCATCCTTGAAAGCTTGAGGTTTCTTTCCTTTCTGGAGCATTGGGGAAACCGGAATGAATACACGGTAAAGGGATGAGCTGGATTATGTGAGACGATTCTTAAGAAATGAGGGGTTAGCAGAAAGCTTTCCTATTGTTAGCACAATATTTTGTATTAAATTTCAAATGAATCTGATAGCGTCATAAAAATAGCACTCATATGAAAGAATGCCTGTTGATCGCAAAGGCACAAAGCATGCAAGGAAACAGCGGGTGAGTTGCTTCCATAATAACTCAACCAGACCCTTCTTTAAGAACAAGTTAGCATCTCACAAAATAGAAGCATGTGCAGAGTCACACGTGCAGGGTACAGGCCTAAACCTTATCATTTATTAAGAGCTTTTGCTCCCATCTGTGAAGGCCCAGCGGGGGGAAAGTGTGTCCTGTGAGGATCGCTTTTTTATTGGCACCTATTACGCTGTGCGGGGTCCTGGGGAAGGCCATGGCAGTGATCATGCTAGGTAGCATTTGGATGTCACCTACTGCATGCCTGACACCTTTGCATGTATTGTCTCATTTAGTAAAGAGGAAGAGAGGCACCTGCTGAAAGGGTCTAGGGACAGTAAGCAGGTGACATCGGTGACCCCCTTCAGCTTTCTGTCGAGCGGCACCCCAGAGCGACCATCTTTCCCTACAGAAGCAGGGTGGGAGCTTGGCAGCACCAAGGTGACAACAGCCACACACACAAAGGCCGGGAGAAGCCAGCGTGAATCCACACGCCTCCCCGACGGTGATTTTCCATGGAGTCACACAGGGCACAGGCAACAGAACGCTCCTGTGTGCGCCTGCATGCTGCTCGTGACACACGCACACGTGCACGTGCACACGTGCACATACAGCCTTCTGGAGAGGGGCAGCGCTCAGCAGCGGAGACAACCGCAGCCTCCAGGTGCACTAGGAGCTGAGCACACCTTGTATGCCGGACGGTGTCTCCAGAATCTTCTTCCCCTCTCTGAGCCTATGCCTCAACCTCAGTCCCTCCCAGGGAGGCTTCTGGAAACTATTTGTGGATTTCATTTGCACGTGTATTTTCCTGCACAAAGGTGAAGGGACCCTGGCGGCTGGGGGTGAGGGTGAGCGGGTCTGGATGGGGGTAAGGAAGCATGAGCTGGGGGCCTGGAGACCCGGGTCCTCGCCTCTGCCCCAAGGCTGCCGAGCAAGGTGCCCATGAGCAGACACACGCGTCTGTTCCTCTGGCTGTGCAACGGCGTGGTGAGGACGAGGCCTGGCTCGTGGGTTGTTTGAAGGTTTAGAGGAAACTAGGCAAGGAAGAGGCTTTGACCCTCTACGTGCTTCCCAAACGGGGGTGCGTATCTCCTGGGGAGCCTGTCGATATGCATATTCCTGGCCCCAACCCAGGAGTCAGATGGCTGAGGCCAGAGCCTGGAACAAGCTCCCTTTGGGACCTGCTGTCACAGTCCTGTCGCTGTGCTTCTGTCACGGTCCACGTGAACGCCGGGGTGTCCAGGTCAGGGGTGCTGTGCCGGCACCCGCCCGCAGCAGCCACCACCCAGCTCCAGCGACAGGAGGCCCACCCACGCCAGGGCTGAGAGCCCCAGAGGCTCTTTGCTTTCAGGCATGTCTCCAGCTCATCAGTCATTGCAAGGTAACAAACACACCCACCCAGGCACTTCCTGGCGATTCTGCCCAGGCGTCTCCCTGGGCGGAGCCTTCCAGACTCCCGCAGACCCATCTCTGGGCTCCCACCGCCCCCCGTGCCTCCTTCTGATACTTTCCACACTGTACGGACACCATCTTTCTCATGTCTGTCTGTTACACGTCACGAAAGCCATGAGGCTCAGTCATCTCTGCACCCCTCCCCACCCCACGGGCCTTGACCCAAACAAAGTAAGCTCTCGACAAATGGGTGAATGAATGCAAGGGCTACGTGAGGGGGGGGGGCTCCAGAAGATTCCAGCCCTCTGCAAGTCCTCAGGCTGCTGCCTAAGATTCCCCTTTTCCTCATGCGTTGGACTCTTAACATGCACAGCCTGAGCACCCCCTGCAAGTGGGCTCCGATTACGTAAAGGACGCCCAGAGAAATATGAGTTCCAAGTAATGAGTCACTTTTTAGCGTAAGTATATCCTAAGAATTATGAGGAATTTTTGTTTGCCAAATCGGGCAGCTCTCTCTGTAGGGAACAAGGATGCGTGAGAAGCAGCCTCCCAGACGGTCAGAAGCCAACAGTCCTCACTGCAGAGAGCAGGGGGAGTCAGTTACGGCGACAGCAGGCAACGGCTACCTGCTGGAAGGGGATCGGGGACAGGTCTGGGCCAGTGGCACAGCCTGGTCTGCCAGGAAGGACCATGGACGTCTTCCTGGCACATACGATGCAGCTGGGAGTATGACAAAGACGATTCGTCCTGATCGCATCAAACTGAAGCCTGAGACATAACGTTAGTTCCCCACAGGTCCCTTTGTTTGTAAAGGGACTTGAAACCCTCCCTTCTCCTGGCACAAGCCGAGAGACCCACGGACTCTGCAGCGACAGCTCTGCTGCAGGAAATGTGTTCCGGGCCCTGCAGTGCAGGCGTCCCAGCTGCAGAGGTGGGTGGCACCAGACCCCGTGGGCCCTTCTGGGCCGAGGGAAGGACTGGGAGGCCCGTGGGCGTCTTCAAGCAGGGGAATGCCCTGGATGACCCCTATTCCTAAAGATGTTCTGGAGACAGGCAGGTTTGGGGAGCTGGTGGTGGCAGGCGGGAGGCAGGGGTGCAGACAGCTCAGTGGCTGGGACCAAAGTGTGAGCAGCAGAGACAAAGAGAAGGAAGAGGAAGGTTCTGTCCCACGCTGAAGGGGGGAGGGGAAGCTGTCCCCAGCTCCCTGGCCTAGCTGGGGAGTTAGGGGCACCATTTACTGAGATTGGGGAGACTGCGGGGTAGTGAAGAAGAGCAGGAGGTTTTGTTTAGGGTGTGATCAGTGTGAGCGGTCACCAAGAAGTCACTGGTGTCCAAATTCTGGTCATCAAATATCTATCTATGAAACATGGAAAACCCCACAGCGCCCTAGGTACGAGGTGGGAGGTGACTGATGTGACAGATGACGCAGCTGGCAGAGACCATCCGTCCTCACTCCTACAGCACTCACATTAATGGCGAGCCCTGCAGGTACCTTCAAGCCCCCGGTCTCCAGGAGCCTATTTGCAGGGCTCAGGACACCTGATCATACACAGGAGTGGAGACCAGCTCAGGCAGGAAGTGGCACTAGACGTGGGGCGTGAAGGAAGGGCGTGAACCAATGCTTGAGGCAAAGCAGACAAATGAAGTCTGTAAGAACCCAGAGAGGAGGCTGAAATATGGCCAGAAGTATAGTGCAAATGGCCCTGGAGCATCAGTCTGGAGCTCTAGGTGACAGGAGACACCCAGGACATGTCAGCTCCCTGTAAGCATCCTCAGCAATACTTAGAGAGGGTAGCAAATTTTCTACCTTCACATCTGATGGAGGTTCAGACTAAGTCAGTTCAATTTTAAAGAAAATGCATGCTCTTCTGTGGCTGAAGAAGTTGGGAATACTCAGGTGACATGTTGGGGCAAGATTAACAGTCACACCCAATGTCTAGTCTCATCTTCTCTCACATGGTAATAGAACCCCAAATTTTTAGCTTGGGACATTGGCTATCCAGTGTGTAATATTGGCTATACTACACAGCTTCCCTTGTAGCTAAGTATGGCCACATGACCAAGTGCTGGTCAATGAAACACAAATGGAAATAAAATAGGCAACATGCAAATCATTTCTTTCAAAGAAAATGGTATACCTTTCCCTTCTCTTTTTGTCCTTCCTATTGACTGGAGGTGAATATGGTGACTAGCCATCATGGACCTGGCAAACAAACACCAATAATGGCAGAGCAACAAGATGGAAGGAGCCTGGGTCCTTCACAAAGTGGAGCCACCAGGTCAATGCACTGCCTCCATCTGGACTTACACAGGAGACAAACTGCAGTCTTGTTCTGGCCACTGTTTCTTTGGGGTTCTGCATAACTTAAAAACATATATTGAATTCTGAAAATATTTGAAGCCTAAAAGGACATAAGTCATCATTTCAGGAAAGATGGAACCAAACTCTATTTGTTCATCACAGTGCTTTATAGTCAACAAATATTCACTAAAGACTCTAAGGATGCAGCACTACACAAAGCAAACAAACAAAGTCCTCTCCTAGTAGAGATTACATTTAGTATGACCTTTAGAAACACCCTGGGAGGGAAGTGTTCCCTGCACTTCAGAGAGTAAGAGATTAAGATCGACGGTTTTCCAGTAAATCTTTTGAGGTCACACAGTTGGTGAGTGACGCACTCAGAATCCAGGTCTACCTGGTGCCAAAGCCTTTGCCTCGCTACTAACCCAGGGGTTTCCAGACTGCTCTCTATGGGGGTCCCGCAGGGGTTTGTCAGAGGTTTTCATGGGTGGAGGGTTGCGACTGTTGGGGATCAGAGGGAATGTTTTCCCATGAGCCCAAGAAAAGCCTGGGATGAGCTCAGAGAGTGATCTGAGGGGACCCCAAGGTCAGAAATGAGGAGTAACCAGCCCCCAAAGACAGACAGTGCTGGAC
>JAQQSQ010001899.1:0-11751 GCA_028627145.1 Eidolon dupreanum
AGAACGCATGTCCACTGTCTCCGGCCACCCGCTGCTCCGTCGCTGGCTGTGGCAGTCCCAGGATGCTGGCACGCCCAGCCGCATGTCTGTGTCTGTCTCGGGGGTGACTGACTCCCGGGGGGCGTCTGTGGAGGGGGAATAGGCTGCCCAGAGCTTGGGGGGGGTCTGGGAGGCACAGCATCGAGTTGCATCTTTCTGAGCATTTCCAGTGTGTCCGGCCTTGACGGGGGGACAGGGGGGTCTCAGGAGTGACAAGACAGGCTCAGAGCTGGCAGGGAGTCCAGGGAGAGAGGGAAGCAGGGCCGCCCTCCGCGGGGCTCCGGGAGTGTGTGGCGTCCGGGAGAGGCGGCCTTAGAGGACACCTAGACTCAGACCCCTCCCGGCTCTGGGGGTCCCTCCCGGGTGACACTCTGTGACGTCACAGGCTTCCTGAGGGCCTAGGGTGAGCCCAGCAGTGAGCAAGACCCGGGACGCATGTAGACTGTGCCTTGCAAAGCTTACTTTCCAGTAGTGGGGTGGGGGGCAGTGTGGGGGGGCAAGGTGGTTTAAGGGAGAAGTAACAGGAAAGGTGGCTGCCGGGCGAAGGAGCACCAGGCGCCGGGCCGAAGGAAGGTGCAGGCTTCGGCGTCCAGTGGTGGGTCCCGGGGACCGCACGAGGGTCCTGCTGGGGGCCTTGGCTGGGGTGCAGGACATTAAGGTGATCCCGGGCGGTGGAGGCCGAGGGGCTACATGAGTCTGGAACGTGCTTTGGGAGCTGCGTGGACATCACTCAACGTTGGCTGGGTGTCGGGTGAGGAAGGGTGACCGACAACAGCCTCCGGAGTTTGGCCGAGCAGCTGGGAGGACGTGGCGGCCTGTGGTGGACAGGGAGGCATGGGAGCACTGGGGTGACGGGGAGACCTGGAGGTTCTGTGCCGGGCGTGGGCGTTTCCACGTGTGCAGAGGCCGTGGCTGGGCGCCTTCCGGACTCTCCGCAGCCAAGCAGGGTGTGGGAGGCCTGGATGTGGACGGGGCAGCCCTCAGCTCTGGAGCAGGCCAGGCCAGGCCCCGGGGAGGACTGAGGCCTCACGGACCAGCCGTGGGCGGGGCACATGTGACACAGAAAGCCCAGGAGAAGCACCACTGGCCTCTCTCACCTGCAGCGTCCTCCGGCTTGCCCTGTGGGTCCTGGCGGGACATGCCATGGATGAGTCCCGCCGTCAGCCCTGCATGCCTTGGCAACCGGCCTTCCCCAGGGACAGGGGCTCGCATCGGCCTGGGGTCAAGCTCGCATCTGCTGTGCCTCCCGCAGGTGCATTGTGGTGCTAACTGCCCTCCGACCTAACCGCCCACGACAGGTTCTAGTCACCTCGCGAGCTTCCTCTGATGCACTCTGGGTGCCCAAGTGTGCGCCAAGCTCAAGGGTCGGGGGCCGGGGCGGAAGCCTGCGTGCCTACGCGGCAGGCCAAGGGATCTGAGGATAACCCGGCACCGATGGGAACAGAGGGCCAAGTGTGACGTGCGGGTCAGAATGAGAGAGAGAGGGAGGCGAGCTTGTCACGGGCTGCATTGTGTCCCCCAAGGCCCTGTGTTTAAGTTCTGACCCCCAGGACCTCAGAATGTGCCTTTACTTGGAAGGAGAATCTTTGCAGATGTAACTGTGAAGACGAGGTCAGACTGGGGCAGAGCGACTGTGTCCTTATGAAAAGCGGAAATTTGAACAAAGACACACACACACACACACACACACACACACACACACAGGGAGAATGCCCTAATGAAACAGAGGTGGGGCACATGCTGAAGTGTCATCTGACAGCTGTGGGAACTGTCTCTAAAAGGCCATTGGGGAGTACCCTGTGACCCCTGGCTTCTTCGTCCCATCCTCCATCCCGCTGACCGGATCAGAGAGAGATGTGATGGCTTGCGCTCAGGCCACCATCTTGGGCTGTGAAGAGGAAGGCCCCGTGAAGGGGAAGGAGGCCGGCAAGGTCTGGGTCCTGGTAGCGGAGCTTCTTGAGTCTAACCCCAATGGAGAGAGTCTCCCGGAAGACATGACGTTTCCGCAGACCTGGAGGGTGACAGGAAGTGGCCCCTGGAGTGGGGAAGGCTCTCGGGAGAGAAAGCAGCCTGTCGGAGGTGCTCAGAGCAGGACGTCAGGTCGAGGGAGGCTGGAGTGTGGGGAGGGGGTGGGGAGGGGAGAGGCTGCGAGGCTGCGGGGGGCTCATGGCGCAGGCTGGGGTCTGCACCCCCAGAGTCCAGGCGGCTTCACCTGCTGTGTCCTCAGGCAAGGGTCCCACGCTGGTTTTGTGTACCTGCCTGTGGATGCAACGGGAGTGCTGGTGCCCCCCGAAACCGAAAGATAGGGCCCGTACCCTGGGGAGGGGTTTCCGACGCCACTAAAGGGGGATGCGTCCTGCCTGAATCCCAGCACTGGCTGGGACCAGGGAACCCCAGGAAAGAGGCCCGGATGGAGTCCTGGGCACAGCCCCTCGGGGACCTGCAGGAAAAGTCCTCATGGATGGAAATTGGGCTCCACAACCTGCTGTAGGCGGCGGGGGCAGCCATTGCTGCCCGCCCTCCACTCCCCGTAATGGCAGCGACTCCTCTCAGGGGACCTGGGGTCCCGGCCAGGAGGCGGGGGTCCGGCAGACGCCCTCCCTGCCCAGCCTCTGGGCCTGCGCTGACGAGCGCGGTGGAGGCGAGGCCCGGAGATGGGGTGGGTCCAGGGACCCTGGCTGCGCCGCCTCGCCCTGTCTGTTGTTACCTGTCCGAATGGGGCGGGTGTCCCCCAGACTTGGGCTCCTTGGGGGACCAGGTGGGTTTGGCTGATCCTTGTGTCCACCCCCGTGACGGTTTGTCCCAGAATGGGCATTTGCGGTGTGTGTTACAAGAGCCGTCACAAACGCCTCCTCCTCTGCTCAGCTCCGGGCTCTAACCGTCCTTGCCTGCCACTGGCCTCGTCCGAGCATTCACTTCCTCTACTGGGCACGGTGTCCCTAGGTGTCCCCACTTCCCCCCAGGTGCCCAGGTTCTCCCCGGCCAGACTGTGAGCTGTTTGCTCACATTGTAACCAGAGCTGAGCAAACGCCCGGCTCAGACGTGCACCCCAGGCTCGGGGGAAGGGAGAAGGGGTGCACGCGGGAGGAGGGAAGGTGTGGGCGAGCTGGGTCTGCAGGGCCCCTGGGGGGAGGGTGGCCGGACTCGCGGGCAGACACCTGAGTTCTCTCCATCCTGCTCTTCCTCCACCCCGTGGGTCTCGTGCACCCGTCTTGCGTCCATGACACGGGGGGCTGCCCTGTGACCCCAGCCCCCTTGGGAGCCATCTGCAGGGCCAGGATGAGGGGGGGCCCGGAGGCGACACGGCCCCGTGGGGGTTCGGGCCCTCTGCCAGCTGCTTGCAGCCCTGTTCCGCGGGTTTTTTTCCACTGCCTTCTCCCCATCTTCCTCCCAGCGGTAACTTAATTAGCTGTTTTCCAAGCAGGCAAGCGTGACTCAGCGCTTTTGCTGGCTCCAAATTTGTCGCCGGCCCCCAAGTGTCTTTTAGCCGAGGCCGTGGGGAAAGCAGATCACGGGGTTGGGGCAGGTGGGTTGGGGCTTCCAGGTAGGAGGAGGCCAGGCCCAGGTCACAGATGGCCGGCCTCCTTCCCCCGGCTCCCTCCTCCCGCAGGAGGAGGCTCAAGCCCAGCAGGTGCTGGCGGTTAAAGACAAAGCCATCGTCATCGCACTGTGGACTCACCGCAGGCACCAGGGCCAAGAAGCCCTGGGGAGCTTGGTTTGGGCTGTTCAGGTGGCGGCAGCCACCTCCCGTCCTCACTGGGGCTTCACCAAAGAGCAGCTGGGGGTTTGGGGGGCGCCCTCTCTCCCCCATCTCCCCGCGAGTCCCTTTCCTTCTGCAGCCTCCTGTCCCTCCTTTCCTCCTCTCCCCGTCATCTTTCCCCTCCTGCCTCCCTGCCAGGCCTTACCGGGGGCTGGACAAAGGGGCTGGAGGTAGCCCCCACCTTGCGCACCTTAGCAGCAGGTCAGGCAGTAACTCCTGTCACTGGGGCCGGTGGAGGGGCCGTGGGGGAGGGGCCAGGCCGCCCACCCACCGCCCCAGAGTGGGTGGGGCTGCAGCAGGCCTTCAGGTAGGTTGTTTAGGGCGGTGTGGGGCCACTTTTGTTTAGATGGAGGGAGACCCCGACAGCCAGACCCCACCAGACCCCCGGTGCTCCCTCCCCAGCACACGCGCTGTGCTCCCCACTGCGGGAGCGGGGTGTGGGCCTGGGGGGCAGAGCCCAGGTCTCCCTCATTTGGGGAGCAGCCGAGGACAGGTGTCCGAGCTGGGGACGTCCTCGTGTCCCTGGACTGAGCCCGCTTCCCTCCTCCTTCTCCCCCCCACCCCAGCCCACCCCGCCCACCTCTCTCTGCAGCCTCCCCCAGACCTGAGGGGGCAGCAGGTGGGCCGGGGGCTGCAGTGAGGGGGCTGCAGGGGGTCGCTGTGACTGCCGGGGGCAAACCACACAGACTCAGTGCCCAAACAACGGCCATTTCTGCTCTTGCGCTTCCGAGGTCAGAGGTCTGAAATCAGTCCCATTGGAGGGCAGCCAGGCGTCCGCAGGGCTGGCCCCTCCCGGGGGCACCCGCGTCCGTGCCCTCCCGGGGCTGGAGGCCCCCACACGCCTGGCGCGTGGCCTCCTCTCCGGCTTTGAGGCAGCAGCGTCTTCTCGCTTCCGACCCCTGCTCCATCCTCACCCCTTCTCTGACTCCTGCCTCCTCTAGAAAGGACCCGTGTGATGGACTGGGCCCCCGTGTCACCCAGGGTCCTCTCCCATCCCACATTCCTCGACTCGATGACATCTGCAAAGTCCCTTTGGCCACGTAAGGTCACATAGTCACAGGTTCTAGAGATTAGGACATGGGTAGCTTCCTCTGTCTGCGTGTGACCCAGCCCGACCCCTGTCACCCCAATTTCAGCTCGGCCTGAGAATAGCACCCCTGGTCTCCCGGTAGTGCCCACCTGCTGTGGCTCCGAGGGGTCTGATCCCCCCGATAAATCCGAGGCTGACCGCTGTCAGATAAGCCGCAGCGTCCGCTCTTCCATTACTGGTTGCAAAACATAATTACGGATGGAGAATAAATTACACGTTATCACGGGCGATTACTCCCTGCTCTTCCCGCCATCATTAAGCAACTAAGTGACACGGCCAGCTGCTCCGACACAGGCTGCCACCGGCGGCGTCAAGCACCGCCGAGGGCGAGATGAGGACGAATCAGATGGTGACAGATGTGCGGGGGGCTCGTCGGTGCCCGAGGCCAGGGGTCTCTGGCTCGAGTCTCCTGATCTTCCCGCAGGCGCCTGCAGGCACGGGAGACGCCCACTGGGGTCCTCTGCCAGGGCCCGGCTTGTCACCATCCTGGTCTGAGCCGCGTCCCCTCCCCAGCCCGCCCTTCCTGGCCCGGTTCGGTCACCTGAGAAAACGCGTTCGCGGTTCTCTGGAGGAACAGAAGCGGGAGTCCGTCCGCTCGCTCGGGCCGGATGCCGCTGCACAGGCCCTGGCGTGAGCCCCGCCACGTCCCCGTCCCTCGCTGCCCAGAGCGAAGGCCCGGCCCGGCCTCTGGTCTGACCTCTCGTCTCAATTTCAGGAGCCACTTCACTTCCATGTCCCGGCGTGGCAGCTGGACCCGAGTCGCCGGCTTCGCGGCCACGCCTCACGGCCCTGGACCATCTCCTTAAGCATGCCGGCGTGGCCTGTCCCCTACTCAGAGCCCTCGGTGCCGCTGACCGCCCTCCGATGGGTCCGGCCGCTTCGAAGCCGGGCACCTTCCGCTGAAAACCTGAATCCCCTTGGCGTGCTCACCTGGGTGCAGGTAAGCAGCAGCACCTTGCTCACTGGTGCTGAGGAGGCAATGCCACACGCATGTGGCCTCAGCCAGGAAGTCCTGCCGGCAGCACGGCAGCCCCCGCGGGCCTGGCCCCCAGCAGCCTGGCTCGTGTCCCTAAAATGCTCGCCTGCTGTGTGGACTGCGTTCACCCATTCGCCCAGTCTGGGGTGCTGGCTTGGAGCCGGTTGCCCAGCGGTCCCCTTCAGGGGTAAAGGGAGGAAGCAGGGGGCCTGGGGACCTCACGTCCCTGCAGGCGTGAAGGTGAAATGTGCCCACGACACGACCACAGTGTGGCCGAGCTCTGCGGGGTGGGGCGCTGTGCTGGCCTCTTAAGCCAAAGCCAGTGCCACCCAGTGTGGCCCAAGACACATTTTTTATTACGTGGTGAGGACTGGCCCCTTCGCTCCCATTTCCTGATGCCCTCGGATCCAATACGCCACCTCTGCCAGCCTCCCCGGCATGCAGGTGAAAATCAGGGGACCAGCCCTGGCCAGCGACATGGGGAGGCAGCCGTGAACCCCCACGGGGCCTCCTCTGCCACCTCCGCTTCGTCTGCTTCTTTGAGGGCCTTGCAGGTTGCGGGGGGAGATGCCTGCGTCCCTGCACACTGCGTGGAGGAGAGAGGAGGGGCGGGGACCCAGGCGTCCAGCACGGCACAGCAAATCGGAAGAAGCACAGCCCGCCCTTCAGGCCGGGGGCAGACACTGCTGGGACCCCTCCACCTGGGGGGGGTCTCTTTGTAAATCTGGAACTGGCAGTGCAGGAGGTCCCTGGAAACGACAAGCATGCAGAGGGGCGTGGCTGTGCCTGCGTTTAGGAAGGCCGGTGCTGGCCCGGCTGCTTCCCCAGGAGAAGTGACAGTGCTCCCGACCCCCGAGGCTGACGGCACGGAGCTGTCACCTTCACCTGCCGTTCAGTCTCGCTCTCTGTCCTCCGGGCGCTGCTCGGCACCGGCGGGCACCCTGGGGGACTCCTGGGCCGGCTTCTCTCGCAGTTTGGAAGTCAACCGTTTTACGTCCAGAAAGGGAGGCCGGGAGTCACTGCCCCGATCCGGTCAGCGGACCCCACGTGGCCCGTGGCGGCCAGCCTTGCGCAACGTCCTCCCGTGCGCACGGTCTGGGTTACAACTTGTTTAAGAAGCCACTAGAAAGTGCAGACTCTTCCCCACGCAGAAAAGCAAGAGCCCAGCGTCTCTGATCGATAGAATCACATTCTGCGGACTCTGAGGAGGCTGGACTGTCGCCGTGGGGGGTGGCCCTGTGTGCGGGGGAGCTGGGCGGGGCCTCCGGAGCGGGGAGGCTTCTGGGCCCGCTGGACTGCAAGAGACTCATCTACAGGCGGACCTAGGGGCGGCTGTCACCTCGGGAAGAAGCTTGGGGGAGCCCCCTGGGACTCGGGCTTGCACATCGTGGAGCTAGGAGGGACACGGAGGTCCCTGGACCCAGCCCCTCCCTTCGAGCCTTGGGCAGAGCCCAGCAGCCACCGCGGCCAGGGCCCGGAAGCTCCCACTGTGGCAAGGCCGGGCGCATCAGCTGACACCCCGCTACACCTGTCCCCTTGGTGGCTCCGCCCCTCAAGGCTGAAGGAGTCTAATTCTTCCTCAGCCAGATGTCAGGCCAGTGACTGAGGCCCACCCGAGGTGGCCAGCCTGGCACCTCCCCCAGACCCGGCCTGGCAGGCCTGGCTCTGAGCTGCCCCCTCAAACCCTGTGCCCTTAGCGCTCCACTCACCTCTCCCTGGTCCTAGCCCTGTGCCTCAGTTCCCCTGGACACACTCTACGTGGTCGCTTCTCCCCTTATCCAAACTCATCTCCATCCTCCCCAATGCCCCAAACCCATAGTCTGCCCCGGCGACAAACTGATGGCCCTCACCAACCAACGTGTCACAGTAGCTGTGGGGTACCGGGGCCCTGTGGCCACCCCAGGCCCTGAGCCTGCCCCTCTCTGCAATGTCTGGGCGTAGGGGCCTCTGTGGTCCCATGGCTCCAGTGGGGCCTTCCATACAGCAGGTGCCAGTGACAGGGACCCCAGACCCTCAGAGCAGGAGCCTTAGGTCTACGGCCAAAATGTTGCAGTCGCTCAGAGGGAGAAGTGACCATGAGAGGCACAGCCTTGCCCAGGCGGGGGACCCCAACCACACACCAGATCCCTGGGCACAACCCATCTCTCACTTCTCACACTCATGGTCCACCGGGAGCCGTGGCAACATCTCCCAGGGACGGTGGCCAAGCCGTGTCATTGTCCACTTCCCAGGGCCAGACCCGGGCAGAGGTCCCGGCTCCAGCTTCCCTAGCCAGGGTCAAGGATGTAGCCTGGGGTCGGGGTACGGACGCTTGCGAGGGCCTCATGTGAGACAACTGGAAATACGACAATCCCTCCCAGGGCGTTCTGCTGGACACTGCCGTGTGCCCCCCACCGCCGTGTGAGGCCTGGGGACCCCGCAGTGAGTGAGTGAGTCTCAGGCAGGGAGCTGGGAGGCGCACGCCAGCCAGCATCGCCAGGAAGCCCGCAGCACAGGGAAGGCAAAGAATTTATGAGTATTGTTTTTGAAACAACTGGTTGCTTCTAATGAAATAATGTTTCCATAACTCACCGCTAATTTGTTTTCGAGAGCAACCTGCTGAGCCTCCTCCTGGAGGGATCTGCCGTCTGAGCCTCTGTCTCTGTGCTCAGAGGAAGTCACGCGCGTGTGCACACACACACACACACACGCACGCACACACGCACACCCCGAATGCTTCTTATGCCTACCGCCCGGACGCCAGAGAGAGACGCTGGCCCGGGGGGGATGGCGGAGGGGCGGACAGGAGCCCGCTGCTTCCTCTCACCTTCCCCTATGAGGGGCCTGCAGTGATTTAAACGAAAGCGGAAGCAAAGAGGGTGTGTGATGGGCCCCCATGTTCCCCGAGAACTCAGGGCTTCCTGGGGTCCCCTTCCTTTCCACATCATAAGATACCTCTTAGTTTGAGGGACAGAAAGGGGATGAGCAAAGACTCACCCTGTGCATCAGAGAATCTCAGCTGGACACCCCCAGAACCCCGAGGCCCCAACACGTAGATGGTACCCCCAGAGGGCCTGGTGAGCATTGGGGGGCGGGAGGCAGGAACCCCGCCTTGTTCCCATGGGCTCAGCACTCCGAGGAGGTTCAGAAAGAGCTGCTCGGTTTGCGTTTGGAGGCTCCTTCCCTGGGGGACCTGCACCCTTCCCTGGGCTTTCGTTTACTTATGGGGCACAGTTTACTGAGTGCCTGTTGTATGCAGGCACAGAGCTGGCCCTGGAGACACCTGGAGGGGAGCATCTCCCCCAGAGCCAGGCGGAGGGAACAGCGTGCGAGGGTGCGAGGCGTCGGCCACGTGGCCGTGGACACTGCACTAGCGGACCCGACATCGCAGCTTCTTCTCCAACGTGTGGCCTCGTGGCTCTGCGATGGGCTCATCCCCCTGGTCACCTCTCGGTGGGACGTCGAAGCTGGTCTGAGAGCACAGTAAGGCGGTCGCCGGGCCAACCTGCCCCCGATGCCGCTCGAGGTCACCTGGCCACGCCCAGAAGAGCTTCCCTTCCATGCATGGAATGAAGTAGTGAATTCAAGGAGCTCAGCCCGGGGCTGACACGCCGTGCTTGGCAGACACAGCCCTGGGGACCCACCGCCGGCGCCCAGCACCTGCGTTTTGCCACCCCGCCGCCCCCACCTGCGGCCCCGGCCCCAGCGCCCAGGTACGGCCGCGCGGCCAGGTGCCTTCACGCGAGAGCAGCTGCTCCGGGGGGCGGCGGAGCCCTTGTGTGCGCTCCGCCCCTCCGGGTCCCCGGTGGCCACCAGCATACGGCCACCAGCGCTGGAGCAGGGGTTCGTCCTGTCAGGGTAAGCGCCAGCATCTACCGCCTCCCTCGTCGCCCACGGAAGCCTCTCGGCATTACACTTGTGTATGTCCTTTTTGCCTTCCTTTGTGAAAAATGGCTCACCCGAAACCCCACGCCAGGGAGGAGAGTGGGGGGGAGGGGCGGAGGACGGAGTTTCGTGCTTTGAGCCTGCGCTTACCGTCATTAGGGCCACCTGAGCTTTTCTATTTCATTACATCTTCAAGGGGGAGATTAGCTGCTGGTTTTGTACCTGAGACCTGCAGGGCCACCTTCTGGAATTGTCTGTCTGCCGGGGGACCCCTGGAGGCGGGGTGTGTCGCGTTGGAGCCTTCGGCATGGAGCTGGGCTGCCATAAACGTTTGCGGGACTGAATCACCGCCCAGGGCAGCTATCACGCCAGCCTCCCCGGGCCCAGCCTGGGGACAGCCTTCTGGGAAGAAGGGCTGAGGACGCTTGGTGGTCATTTCTGAAGCTCCATGATCCACAGGCCAGGCCTGCAGCCGGCGAGCTGCAGGAGAGCTTTGATCAGACGTCTCCTCTCCCGGCCCTTCCTGCCTTCATGCCGGCTGCTCCGACTGACCCGCTGTGGCCACTGGCTTTCTTCTTTATTACGGCCTGCCACGGCCAATTTAGTGGGACGGCGGGCTCCCGCATGAGAGAGATGAGCGGCCAGGGGCTGCGGGAGAGCCTGCTGCTAATTAGAGGAGGCAGCGGCAGGGCCGGGAGGCTGGGGGGCAGGCAGGCCGGCGCCGCCCGCGGGCAGGTGGGCACCTTTCCCCGGCTCCGCTGCCTGCGGACAGCCGATGGGGTCTGCGCTGGAGTCGCCGGCAATAACTCTCTCTTCAGATCTGGGCGAGCCATTGATGTCCTTGAAGCTGTTGGAGAGATTGAGGCCAGGAGTCCTCCAGGAATAACGCAAGAATTCAATAAGCAAAGTGAAACCACGGAGACGGCATGCAACGTCATGCTCTGCGACCTTATTTTGAAGCTCTTAGCGGGAAGGAAAAGATCAATAAGGAAACTGCTGCTTCTCGTGGCGGCGTCGGTGGCTGAGGCCTCCCACGCTGTCTGTCACAGCCTTCCCTCCGCGGCCTGACCGGGGAGGAGGAAGTGACCCGGGGTCAGGGAAGATGTCGGTCCTGGCATTCCTGGGACTCTGGCCATTTAGAAGACAGCGTGTGACATTGCACCTCTTTGTCTAAACAGGCAAGAGCCCCAGGCTGGGTGTCAGGGATGTGGGACCCACCCCAGACTGGCCACTAGCTAGCCGTGCTAATTTGTTCAGATGATAACTAGTCTCTCTGGCCCCTGGAGACAGCAGTGGCTTCGAGGCAGAGTGAAGGGCCACGGACCTTCTGCCAAGGACACAGTTTTCATCGGGTAGGAGCGAGAGGTAGAGAGGGCTACAGGGTTCTTTGCCTGAGGCTGGAATCCCCGAAATCAGCCCTGGTGCTCCCCCGGCCTGGAAAGAGGTGTCGTAGAGCTGCGACCATCTCGCCGGAACGGGGATACCGACAGCACCGCTGGAGGCCCCCAGCACCCCACCCGCCAGGCGCGGGGCAGGCGAGGAAGCTGGGGCCCCAGGTGGGTGCTGGAGGCGCGTTGGGAGCCGGGCCTGGGCTGCGCCCTCCCTCCTGTGCCAGTATGGGGCTCGTGTTGGGCTGGAAGGCCTGGAAGGCCAGGCGGGTGGGACGAAGCTTGAAAGCATAAGTGTCCCCCAGAAGCAGGCTGGCCGGTCACCGCTCTTGTTTAGCCAGGGAGCAGGCTAAAGCCTGAAGGAGCAGCTTTCAAGGCTAGAGGTTACCTGCAGCCACTCTGCACCTGGCCGGGCTTGGAATCAGCTGGGGTGTGTGCATGTGTGTGTGCGTGTGCGTGTGTGCATGTCTGCTGTGTGTATGTGTGACCATGCATACCTCTGCGCACATGCATGTGTGCATGTATGCTTGTGCATACCTGTGTGTATGCCTGTGTGCACATGTGTGCACGTCTGCTTGTGCACACCTGTGTGTGTATACTTGTGTGAATATGTTTGTACATACCAGTGTGCATG
>JAQQSQ010001900.1:0-11751 GCA_028627145.1 Eidolon dupreanum
AAAAAAAAAAAAAAGGGCAGGGAATCTTAAGGCCTTTTGTGTCCCGTCACTTATGTAATTTACAAAGACCCCCCCACCCCACCGCTGGTTTTGTCTTTGCTAAAACGAGCCTTAAGCCACTGCAGCGCTGATGACCTGCCAAGGTGTGCCGGTGGAGGTCGTCCTGGGTTTTACTGCGGATTAGTCAGAGGACTGCAGAGATGCCCAGGCAGGAGGCTGTTTAAGCAGGCGGGCCCAGAGTTGCTGTCCCTTTGGTCAGTCCGTCATGCGTGCCGGCCCGAGGATGTTTGCAGGCCAGGAGCTGCTGTCGGGAGGACCTGGGTTTGCACAAGGCTGGAAGCAGCCTCAGCCACCATCCCGGCCAACACTTGGCGACGGTTAATTGACCTCACCTGTGACTTGCTGGAGGAGGAAGCAGCTTTTCCTAGAAGTTAATTTTTTCCTTATTAATGAAGAATAGGCCCCATTTTGCTCTTTGTAAGCTTAAAAAGTAGGACATTTATAATTTAAAAAAAAAAAAAAACCCCACCATGGTAAAGGGTGCCACATGGAACCTGGTTATCGGCGTTGGCTGTGGGCTTATGACTCCTCTCGTGGATTGTTTGCAGTCGGGGTGTAGTTTAGATTTCCAGGAAGGGAATGCGTTGAGAATAGCAGGTGAGAGCTGGCCTCTAGAAGTTGGGGGCTGGTAGGCAGCAGCGAGGTGTCTGCTGGGGGGGTTGGAGTGCCGGGAGGCCCTGGCCTTTGCTGTCCTTTCCCTGCCTCTGGGGCCACCTCGGACCTCTGTCATAAAGTGGATCTTCCTCTGTACCTGGTCCCTAAGAGGGTGACGTCCTCCACCCTGACTCTAAATCCTGTGTGCAGGAAAAGCTTCAGCATGCACAGCAGGGGGGTTGGAGCTCAATGACAGAGAAGCCCACGTGACGAGGGGCCACAGAAGCCAGGCCCGCGGTTACCTGACCGCAGGTAGAGCCTGGCCATCAGCATGCTCAGGCTTGGGATCCCGGGAGGGCTTGCAGGGCTCGTTTTAGATCTCATCCGCTCTCCTCTCGTCCGCGTTTCACCCTGCCCCCCCGCCCCCCACCTTCCCAGTTGCAGTGATTGCTGCCTTTGGGCGTTTTCTGGTACAGCAAAAGCAGTGGGTGCGTTCATATGTCTCTAGGCGAATTCGCAGCCAGCACCTTCCCAGTTCCTAGTGTCAGCCTGCAGGAGCCTGGGCTCTGGGATTAAAAACAGAATTATAAAGGAGCAAGCGAACAACAAAAACCACACGCTGGTCCCCACTAGTGCTCACATTCAGGAGTTTGCTTTAATCGAAAAAAAAAGGGGGGGGGGTGGGGGAGCAGTAGAACAAACAGAAACCACCGCACGGAGATTCTCAAGACGGAAGTGAAAGTGGGGTCCCCATCCAGATATTTAGTAATGGCGCCCCAGTCCCCGGGACCCCTCGGCACGGGGAGCGTCTGCTGTGGCCACTGTGTCTTCTGTGTGCTCATTCTCCTCGTGTTCCCATGTCGGAGCTCTCGGGACAGAAAGCACTGTAAATTCATTTAAAAGCTCACGTGGCTTCTGGCCAGGATGCATTTTCTTGATCAGCGGGCAAGTAGTGCACAAAAAAGACCGACGTGGACAGGAATGCTACCCAGACGGTTTGGGAACACTGATCGGAAACACGTGTTCTTCGATATTTACCCAGAGCGCCATCGCCGGGCCAATGACATTCGATTTATGAGCGGAATGCTCCTAAGAGGCCGTGTTGGGGGGGGACAGGGTGACGGCCGTGGCTAGAGCAGACCGAGGCCTTTGTCCAGGAGCTTTCAAACCCTTCTGGTGCCACCAGGCACGTTCAGAAATGCCTCAGGCTTCTTGACACACGGCCCTCGTCGGTGCAGATTCCGGTGCCTTCCCGTGTGTGGTGCTCTCTGATGTGTTGTCCTGTTCCATTTGTCCTTTTTAAAATGCTCATTTGGTGCTGCAGAAAAACACTGATTCCTAGTCAGTTTCAGAATCTGGATTATAAGCTCCGTTAGGCATGTCAGTCTTTTGTACTTTTCCCCAGTATCTGGAATAGTGCTTGGCACCTGTGGCTCTATATTTGTTGAATGATGGATGGATGGATGGATGGGTGGATGGATGGGTGGATGGATGGGTGGATGGATGAGTGGGTGGGTGGGTGGATGGGTGGATGGATGGATGGATGGATGGATGCAAAGAAACTGACCAGGACTAGGTCACACTCCAGTCCATTTTGCAGATATGAACATTGAGGCCGAGAGAGGTGTTTGAAGGCCCCGAATCTCAAAGCTCGGTAGGACGAAGGTGGGACTGGTCCTTATGTCTCAGTTCTCAAGCCAGTGGGTGGTTGTGTTTTCTTTGCTTTTTGTTTTTTGTTTTTTTTAGATCACACTATTTCGGCCTTTCTGGTGATGGATATTGTAGGACAGGTTAGTCATTCGAGGTGTAACCTTTCCTTTGGTCAAGCGTTTTTCTGCGGGGCAGCTGTTGGGTCTTTACGTGCTGTGTGGACCTGAACGTCTCACCCCGTGTCTGCAGCCGGCGGTCGGCACAGGTGTTTCAAAGGACAGTGCCAGCTGTCCTTTGGGACATTTTCTGTTCCATCACGTGATCACCTACAAGGGTAACCTCCCAAACGGTATTTTCATAGAATCGCTCCTCCTCTTAAGAATTTTCTGGTGTACAGAAGGATGCAGGCCTGGTTTATAAAAAACCGTGGGTTAGTTCTAGTGATTTCAGGAAGTAGGAGCCGTATAAAAAGCTGACCTTTTAGTTTTGTCATACTGAAACTCTAAAAACGCTGAAAGAAAAAAAAAACGAAGCTGAAATTCCTTAGCTCAGAGGCCTTCTCATTCCGTTTTATTACCCTTTTTGATTTCCACTGTGTCATTTCCACTTCTTTTTAGGGAAGTGGTGGTCACTTCTTGAAAGTCTTTCATGACTAGAGAGGTTGTAAATAGCAAACGTATCTGTGGTTTACTAAGTAAAAAGCAGAGCAGAATGAAAGAAATGTTGGCCCTCCTTATTCCTAGAGAGGAAATTTAAGGATGGAGGTGACTTCCGCTCTGGGGATCCCTCAGTCTCTCCATGGCTGACCTTTCACCTCTCGGGAGCACGCTCAGCCAGTGGTTGGGGTCGCCAGCCCCCGTCCCCCTTCTGCTTGGTGCCGCCGCGTCCCCTCCACAGCCCCGACACTGCCGTTGGTCTCCTGGGTTCCTGGGTCTCCCCCAAACGGAGCGGGTCGAGTCCCCTCGGCTTTCTTGTTGCCTCGACTACAATTACTTGACCCATTTTTCTCTCCCACGGTTTTATTGCTCTCACCATAGGCGAATCTGGGGAAATTACAGCCTCGAGAAATATTAAGTGTTCGTGGCTCGGCTGCTGAATCTCTTGCTTCTGGAGATAACACGTGTCAGACGGATGTTCCCGTACATCTGTGCTTTTCAGCCTGGGCAATTTCGCCCCCCCTTGGGGCATTCGGCCCCTTCACGAGCTGCCGTCGGGATGATTTGGGCGGCCACAGCCGGGTGGGCGAGGCACTGCTCCTACCTGAGTGGGTGGACGCCACACGGGAGGTCGCACGGCCAGCCCCACCATGAAGGAGCACCTGGCTCCAAGGGTGCGTCACGCCGTGGTTGGAAGCCCTGTCTCGAGGAAGTCTTTTATTTTTAGAGTCACTTGGGTGTGGGGACCTCCAGATATCCCTCCTGCCTCTCCTGGGATTTTGTGACATCCGGGAACAGAGAGCATGGAGAGGGGGAACTCCGAATGCAGGCTCGTCAGGGGAAAATGTCTTTATCTCGTGATCTTTTTTTTGACGTTACCACTAAAGGGATTTTGAACTATATGTTTTATCTTTCTCTGTGTGTCTCTACGTTTGAAAAAGAGGGCCGGTATTTCCTCCTGTTTGTGCTTAAATAAAACACCCCTTAGAGACTAAATTTTCTCCTTCCTACTGTGATCTTAAAGCTATCGTTGCCTCTTTGAAGACTGTGCGAGAAAGGTGGATACAGTTTTGTTTTCCAGGAAAGCTTCTAGGGCTTGATTATAACTCCAACAAATCAGTCTTCCCGCGCCCCTGGCTTTTCTCGGGGACGCTGACGTCGTCTTTGTCCTGTGAGATCGTCTGTGCCCTGCCTGGACCACCACGGTGCAGGTGACTGTATACTCTTTCTCTGTGGCGTGAAGGTGGGTGACCCGCTCCAAATGCAATAAACTCCGGAAGGAGTATGGGACAGAAGTTGCATTGCTTTAGAAAAGCGACATTTTATATATTTATAAACAGAAAGACCTTCGAAGGTAGAAGCAGCGAAGTGAGAATAGAATATACAAAAAAGCCCAGGGCGCGAGGCAGACGGCAAGGGGCGACAGAGCTCTCATCTTTGCCTCTAACTCGGCTGCGTGCCCCCTGCGATTCGTGTATTCAGTGTGGCCGAGCACCTGTGTGCCAGGTGCAACGCAGCGGGTGCTGTACCTGGCTGAAGACGCAGGGTAGGAACCCAGCATGGAGGTTGGGGGTGGTCCAGCCTCGTGGGCTGTTCTGAGCGCAGCAGACCTTACACATAGTGTTTTCCGCCCAGAGCAGGGCCTGGCCGAGGGGCACCGGGGAATCTCAGAGACCTTGCAGTGAGCGATGGAGATGGATGGGACTTGGAAGTGAGGACGGGGTTTCAGGAAGAGAAGATAACACGCGCAAAGACGGGAAAAGGGCGTGTGCTTTGGGAAGATGGTGGAGATGGTTATAGAACACCGCGAATGCAGCTAATGCCATCGGATCGTACCCTTAAAAATGGGGGAGAGGGCAAATTTTGTTATATGTTTTATCACAGTAAAAAAATCAAATGGGCAAAAAGTAGATGGTTTTGTTTTATTTTTTGAGTCTGTTCCTTAAAAAAAAAAAAAAAAACAGGAGCATGTCCCCGGGGGCAGGACCTGGTAGCAGCAGGTGGGCGGCCGGGTTGCAGAGGGTGCAGAGAGCGAGCTGTATGGGGAGGTGGCGGCCACGGGAGGGCTTACCGCAGGGACGCCGCTGGTCACGGTCAGTCTTGGAAGCTCACTCTGGTGGCAGGAGAGTGAATAGACCGGAGGGGAAGGGGGACCCTCAGGGAGCTTTAGGGGCCGGAGTCGAAGCCAGAGCCAGTGAGAGCCGGAACTAAGGCAGGGTGGTGGCTTTGCAGGTGGGGTGCGGTGTGGACCCCTGGGAGAGCAGGAGCAGCCACGTCTCAGGAGAAGGCTGGGCAGGGCGGGTGGGGGGCACCAGAGGGGCGGAGAGGTCCGGCCGGGTCTGTGCTGGGTGCCTCTGAGGTGTCAGAAGGGGTCATGACCCAGAGCTGTCCTCACGGGAAGGGCCGGAGGCGGCCAGGTGCCACATGACAGGTGTCAAGGTGCTGTGGGAAGTGGAAGCGGGCTTGCGAGCCGGGCTTCCCGGTGGAGGGGAGAGGGGTTCCCGGGGTGCCTCGTAGGGCATGGAGAAGTAGGGGCAATGACAAACCCTTGTGGGACAGCTAATCTGCTGCCCGCTTTGTGTTCATTATTCTTTAAAACGTTATTATAAAAACCCAAGGGCCAAGTGGCATTGCCTTTTTTTTTTAAGCAAGTAATAGATTTGGGACTCAGAGTTGGAACCAAGGGCCACAAACCACAGACACTTCTTACACCTCCGTCTGGAGGCTGGAAATCCCAGATCAAGGTGTCGGCAGGGCCACGCGCCTCTGACACCTTGCGGGAGGTCCGTCCTCGGCCCTTCCTCCCTCCTGGCGGTGGCTCGTGACCCTGGAGGTCTCTCGGTTTATGGCTGTGCCACTTTTTCTCTGTCCCATCATTTCGTGGCGTCCCCGTGTCGCTGTGTCTCGGTATTTTTACGTGCTGTGCTCCTCTCTGGGTCTCTGTGTTGAAGTGTCCTTCCCCCTCCAAGGACTCTAATCGAACGTGACGTCGTCTGAAACTTGATCATATCTGCAAAGGCCCCTCTGGAAAGTCCCGGGGGTTAGGAAGTTGCATGCATCCTTTTGGGGGGCACACGCGAACCCACAACGCCATCTAATCTCGAAGCTCACGATCGGCTCTTTCTATTCTTTATTAAAAAAAATCTGCCCAGTTTCCTCATTTTTATACAGCGAAGCATGTTTGAATTAAATGATGCGAAATTCTTTTCGGATCTAAAATTGTATGACAATGGCAAAAAAGGTTTTAACTGATGGTTATAGAAAGTCTTGAAGGGACCGTTGTTCTTAACTGGATGAAAGGTCAAGATGAAGAAGTGACAGGAACACGGTGCCTTTTGGGCGGGTGCTCCCACGTGGGGTGGCCCAGGCCGCACCCACAGCACCCAGAGTGCTCACCAGACCTCCAGTCTCGGCTTCGTTGTCATCGTAGGTTCAAAATTTGTATCAGGAAGGCTTTGCTTCCTTCCCTGGATGACATTTTTGGCCATGCGAGGTGAATAGGTGGCTTCGCACGGGAACGCCGAGAGAAACTCAGTTTGAATAAACCCGTAACCAATAAATCAGTTCAAATAAAACGTTCGTCAGCGTTTGCTCCGTTCTCCGCACTGAGTGGAAGGACAAGCGTGTGACGTCAGGACCGCGTGGCCTGGAGGTGGAGAGTGCTCAGGACAGAAACCCCCTCCCGTTCTTCCTCGTGTCCCCGCGTCACTCACCCGTCCCGTTTCCACGGAAGCCAGGACCCTCCGAACGTCACCGCCTCCGGTCACTCACGAGTTCCCCGGAGTCCAAAGGATCGCATTTGATCAATCTGAGACGTCACAGATTTTAAGAGGTTCTGTTATTTTGTGTTTCATTAAGGGGGAAAAATGGTTTTAAGATAAACTAGAAAAATGCTGTGTTTCCACCTAAAATTTAAATTTTACGCCCGTTAACATTCTTTTAGATTTATTCAGATATACACATTGACCATTACACTCCCGGGCATACTTTTTAAAGACAAATAAAGTTCTCCTGCAACATCTTCACATGCATTGTCTAAATTACCTGAGTTGTCTTTCAACTAGGAATACCCACATCTGTTTAATCTGTTTATTTAATAATTCACAAAACGTCTGCCATGCAGCCTTTCTTAGGAGAGAGGTCTGGGGGACAAAGCGACCAATGTGCATTGTGCCAGGGTCGAAGCAGGAGCACAGGTGACAGACAGCAGCACCAAGGACCGCCCGCCTGGCTGCTTGTCCGATGCATCTCGAGTCTCAGGAAGTGAAATGTCAATGAAAAAACTGTATCTTAGGACCGATGGGACGGCCCTCCCGGCCTCTCTCCATCTTCTCCATCGCCCCTGAGGTGGGGGGGGGGGCTCTCTCCTGGCACCCCACCTAGTGGCCTGTTTGTGGGCTCCAGGCTCTCCCCCACCCCTGCAAGACTCTCCAGGGGGATCTCATGCATGGAACAGAAGACAGGTTGTCACAGCTAGAAGAATGAGGGAGTGGCTAAGATGTTAGAAACATGACAGAATAAATCGTCGTCACCAGTTCCAGCCACCTGGGCCTGATCATGGCACCTGTGACTGAAGCCAGGCAGTGCCGTGTGTTCGTACACCCTCGGGCATCGGGCCTCTGCCCTCTGCCTCCAGCTCCTCTGTGACTCGCCCTCTGTCCTCCCTGCTCCCTGGGACTTCTCCAAGAAGAAGAGGCTGTGCGGGAGCAAGCGTTTAGGGTCAGAGGACCTGCGTTTGAATCTCCCCTCTGTGACTGCACACATCACTGGCCTCAGAGGGCCTCGCTTTTCTGACAGAAATAGACACCACTCCTCTCATCTGCTGTTGTGAGGCTTTTGTTTTTTGTTTTTATCTTTCAGGAGATGACAAGTAAATCTCCCCAGCTGATGGGGGGATTCGACCTCAGTAAATATTAGCCCTATTCTGTTCCCCTTCTCCGTCTTTCGAAAACAGTTTTCAATCCAATTCTGAGGAGGAACGTTAAAATTAATAATCGAATAATAATTTTTGTGGCTACAGTTTTAAGTAATCCATACGTGAAAGTGTCGTCATCTCCCAGTCTTCACGTCGTGAATGAGAAGTTGACATCTTTCCTCCCAAAGCCAGACTCCACCTCTGCAGTGGACGCCGCCCACCCCCTGAACGCAGGGGAGCAAGCGACTCCAGAAGGATCTGTGGGGCACAGTTCAGATTCCCAGGCTTGGGGAAGCTGTCCGTTCGGACAAGATGGAGCAGTTGCTCTTGACCTAGACCCCCGGGTTCCTTTACTTTGTACAGAGAGTCTCATTTATCGTCGCTTCTAGATGTTTTCCCGAGCCTGACCTTCAGCCCCTACTCTTTGTTTGTGCTCCAGAAATCAGTCACTTGAAGCGTAGGCTTTCAGATCAAACCGGTTTGTCTCGTTTTGAAATCCTAACTCGGCCGTGTTTTCGGGCTGCTTAACTTCTGCACTCTTCAGCTTCCTCACCTGTCGGGGGTAGTGGTGACCCCCACCTGACAGACGTGTTGCACGTGAGTGATGCAGTGTACGTGGACCACTCAGCTCCAGGATGGGTATAAGTAGACACTCCGGAGGTGGCTGTGGGTATTACTGGTTTTCCTAAGCCATGACCTGGTTTGCTGGGGATTTCAATATCTACCATTCTGTTCTCCTTCATGTCCTGTATTTTCCAATTTTTCCCCTCCAGTTGATTATTCTAAATCAAACTTCACCTAAAATTACAATGTTGATAATTTGCTGCCACCTGCAGGTTAATATGGAAAAAACAACATGTGGTCCTGTGTTTTCTTTGATTCTGTCGACCTCAGGGTCATCCTGGAGGTCCCGAGGCCATCTGTGGGCACCCCCGTGATCCCCTTTTCTGAGACATTTATTTTCCCTAGTCATCTAAATACCCGAATAGCATTAGAATCCCCTTAGATTCTTTTTGGAATCGGGCTTCTATGCATAAAGCACTATTAGTAATCAGATACTGCATTTTTCTTCTTAAGTAGATTTGCAAAATAGCGTTTATTAGAAAGCATGAAAGAGTCTGTTATTTAAGGCATGGTTCAGCACCTGAGTTGTGTTGCAGTGGTGTTGTTTTGGTGGGAAGGTCCTGAGATTTGAGCATAACATTAAAAATAAAGAATGTTTATGAGGCACCGTCTCACAGTCCTTCCTACGTCGCCTGTATAATTGTTACATGTATACATTATGATTTCGTGCCGTCCCCTACAGTGAGCCTCATACTCCTCACGTGACCCGGCGTCGGGGATGAATCTGTGGGCCCTCCTCAGTGGTCTCCGACAGTACCCAGTACAGCCCCTTGTCCACAGTGAGACTTGGCTGGCGTTGGAGCCCAAGGTGCCGGTGCCGGACAGCAGGTGACAGGTCCAGCAGAGCCTGTGTGCTAACGTATGAGGCTGAATTTTGTCCTGAAGACAGCTGGGGGAGCAGTAAGGATTTTCAGCTGGGTGGGGGCGGGGGTGACGCGATCGGATTTCTGTCCTAGAAACATCACTGGGTGGTCTGGGCTGTTCGCAGCTGCTGCAGAGGGCGCGGGCGGAGGTGAGCACAGTGTGAACCTCACCAGGCTGCCTGCCCCGTGTCTCTGCAGCGGAGGAGAATCCTGTTCTGTCTGCCGCTCCGGCTTGTGGGTTCGTGTTGTGCTGTGTGTGTTATGTTCATGCCTTTCACGGTTTCGGAGGCACCTGCCGGCGGGCACCGTTTCGGTGCTGCCGTGCTGGTCATTATTGTGGTTGTGAGTGTTGATCTCTGCCATGTAGTTGTTTCCGTGCCTCTCACGCTGGCCATGGTGCTGGCTGCTGGTTGAACAACGTGATCACTCTCCCTTCTTCCTCTCTGCCTGGGTGCCAGGTCTGTCGTCTGCCACCTGGCATCTTGCTTCGGGCAGGTGGCACAGAGCTGCTGTGGCTGAACTAGGCTTTCTCAGAAACGGACGTGGGGGTGGGTGGGGTGGGGTGGGGCGAGGTGGGGCGGGGAACAGCCGCGGTGGCTGTAATGCTTACTGGCACCTTCCCCTGGTCCCCTCCATAAAAACATCTGCTACTGCAGGAGACGGGGAGAACACAGACCCGTGACTCGACATGGGTGGCAGCACTGTGACCAGGCTAAGAAGCTCTTGCTTCCGGTGTCGGATTTGGGGAGGGGGGCACCCAGAAGCTCGGTGATCAAGATAAAAAAATGTTAATGTAATTTTAAAAAATTAAAAGCGGTGTAAGGAAATCTACGATGAGCAAAAGACTAGATTTTTAAATAAAGGCAAGATCAGGAACAGGGCTGTGCAAAGCCATTTTGGAGCCGTAGCCAAAGGACGGAGCGGCGGCATTGAGCCTGCCCGGTTACAATGCTGGTGTTCTGGTCATCACGGATCCTTTGAATTACCTTTGATTTTGACAAACGGTTGCATTAAAATAGTAAAAGAATTCACTCTGAGATCGTGTGTGGCCCCTGAACTCTTGCACCCAGGGTGTGGGGCCTTGCCCTGGCCCGTGCATGGCTGGGTGGGCAGGAAATGTCCGGGAAGTGGCGTGGGGGGTCGGTCTCCATTAACGTGGAAAGCCTGTACGTGGGCGACGGCCACGTCTCGGGATACGCGCATTGGAATGTTTTAAGGGTATCTGGATGAGACATAAATGTGGATTTAGGAAGTGGGGGCGGGGGAGGGGAGAGAAGGTGTCTCCTGCATCTATTAACTAATGGAAAGAAACAATAAACTTCCTTTAAGTGTTGCATTTGCTCAGCGGTTCTCCCACAAGGAGGTCGTTAGCTGTTGGGTTTGATGCCCGTGGAACCAGGGGAGCTGAAGACATTTACAGCACCCCCCACACCGCCCCCAGTGAACTGCTGCTCGTGCTGATCGATTGACAAGGCTAAGGCCTTGCCGAGGTCCCAATGTTGGTCTCTTAGCTCTCCTGCTTTGCAGCGACTGCACAGTGACCAAGGACGTGAGGAAGCTGAAAGAATGCAGTATTTTCTAAATTTGTATTTCGGCAGAAGCTGAGCTGGTGGATTTTAGTGGGTAGCTCAGGCCTTGCTGTGTGGTCCTTTAGGGGGACCCAGGTCCCTGGAAGGTGCAGAAGGACGACTCGGGGATCCGACCTCGCTGGCTCGACTCTGGCCGGGGCAGCGGCGGATTTAACCACAATTTCATAACGCAGACTTTTTCTTTTTTTAATTCGCACAAGGTCTGCTGGGAACAGACGCCGTGCCCGAGGCAGGAGAGGATGTTGCTGCCACAATCGGTGCCACCGAGAGCCTGTCAGAGGAGGAGCAGGAGGAGCTCAGGAGGGAACTCGCGAAGGTACAGACAGGAGCTTTTCTCCTGGAATTTCCCGTTTTGCACTTGCAGTATAGTATCGTCTGTGTTTCTGTGTGGTCACCTTTGAACACACGCGCTCCCTTTCTCTCAAAATCGACCGTTTTAAAGTGTCCAGGTCAGTGAGTGGCATGTAGCACATTGGTAATGTCGTGTGACTGTCACCTCTGTCTGGTCCGGAAGCATCTCCAGCACCCCCCACGGAGACCCGTGCTCGTCAAGCACCCCCGCCCCGCCCCTCGGTCCCCGCCTCTCCCTGGGCCCCGGGTGCCAGCGGCTCATCTGCTTTCTGTCGCTGTGGGTTCGCCTGTTCTGGATATGTCACATAAATGGAGTCGCACAACACGTGACCTTTTGTGTCTGGCTTCCTGCACTTCACGTCATGTTTCCGAGGACCGTGGCCCGTATGGGCACCTCGCCGCTCTTGACGGCTCGTCCGCTGCGTGTATCCGCCGTGTTTCGCCAGCCA
>JAQQSQ010001901.1:0-11745 GCA_028627145.1 Eidolon dupreanum
GGAGAAGAGGGGTCCAGTTCTGTGAGAGCACAGCGCGTGCAGAAGGCCAAACGAGTGTGATCACACTGCTATGACATAGAGTAGAACAGGCAAATCTACAGAGACAGAAAGTAGATTAGTGGTTGCCTAGGGTTGAGCGAGCTGCTAATGAGCGCAGGGCTTCGGGTTCCGGGTGATAAAATGTTCTAAAATTAGGTGGAGGCGATGGTTACCTTAAATACACTAAATGTGCCAAAACCAGTGAATCGGACACTTTAAATGGGTGAATTGCACGGTGTGTGAATTTTATCTAAAAAAAAAAAAAGCGCTGTTAAAGAAGGAAAATCTAGTTGCAGCACAGTAAATATACAATGATACGATCTATAGGAAATTCAGAATCTGGCAACGCTAAACAACGTGTCATTTAGGAATAGGTGGTAAAACTAGAAAGAAATCAAGGGAATGGTTTCTGCAAATGTCAGGGAGTGTTCCTCCTGGAGGAAGAATGGAAATAGATAAGTGGGGGTTGCATAGAAGTCGGTGGCCACGTAACAAAAACTCGGAGTCTTATTGTGAGTGTTGGTTTCATAGATTCGATCTTTAAACAAATAGGTTGTACATCTCTTAGGAACGTTCTTTTGAGTGTATGACGTGTCTCAAAATAAAGAAAAACGGGAAGGGAGAAGCCAAATGAGAGTCGGACAGAAAGGTACCTGAGGACTCTGTGCAGGGTGCCGGGCACCAGGTGAGACATTTGCACCTAACGAAGAAGGCAACGGGGGGGAGGCGATGAAGGTATCTCGGCAGGCAACTGAGGGGAGAAGAGCAGTAGTTCAGGAAGCCTCAGGGGAGCGAGAAGGGGCTGAGCATGCGCAGTGGGGCAGTAGGGGGGGCAGTGGGGAGCACGGAGGGCGGTCCTCTTGGAGGAGCGTGAGCACCACCATGAAGAAACCTGTTGGACGTGAGCCCAAGGATGAAAAATTCCTGGGAGAATAGGGGTTGGCGCAGAGATAGGGAGTCGGGGCGGTGGGGCTGAAAGGAAGGGAAGTGGAATGGTTTAGCTTCGGACGTGCAAGGAGTATACGAAACCACTTCATTACAAAACGAGGGATCTCAGGAGATTGCAACTATAATTCTTGGCAAATTGCAGGTTCCCGGGTAATTATGGGCTCTGTCCAAGTTCTTTTTGGGCCTGGTTCCTTGAGGAACCTCCCCTTCTCGGATTCCTGGTGTCATCTGCACCCTGTGCTCTCACAGCTTCCCTAGAAGCAGAACAAGACGCGTCCTGCCCCTTTCCTGGGGGTTTGGCCTGGGGCCTCAGCCGTGCAGATTTGAGAGGACGCTTTCTTGCTTCCCAGCTCTGAACATTCTCCCTGAACAAGTTTTTCTTGGATGTCCCAACTTCCCGTTGCCCTGGGAACCTTAACTGGCAGAGCTTGTGAGAGGAACAGAGGTGAAGGTTCCTAGGGGGAAGAGACTCCTAAGGCAGTACACGAAGGATGAGCGGGCTCATCCAGTTTCAGGTGGGAGGGCAGGTGTGCAGGCGCCCAAGTGAGAGTGAAAACGGAGTTGGGAGGGTCCCAAGAGGTAGGCGAAAGCCAGGTTGCTCAAGCGGTTTGGACTCGATCCTCTACGCTAGGGGTAACTAAAGCTATTGAAGGTTTTGAATAGAGAGATGATGATATGATCGGTTTCTACCCACGTCTAATGAGCGTTTACCATGTGCCAGGAGTCCTTCAGTCTTTTCATACACGGTTATATCATTTAATGTTTTTAGTGGTGCTCTGGGGGAGGCGGGGTGCGAGTAGGTTTGATCTCTCCCTTGCTTCATCCATCTATCCAATAATTTTTTAAAAATTGAAGATAGCTCTGTGCTAGTCTCTGCATTTATGTTCTTCCACCAGATGAGAAAACTGAAGGGTTCTCACTCCCAGAAGATTAAATCAGTTCCCAAAAGGCATTATTTAGAAAGAGTCTTGGCTAAGATTTGAATCTAGGAAAGCAGGCTCCAGGGCATAGGCTTTCCACTGGGTCAGCAGCATTGCTCACCTCTGCTAGCTCTCCCTGGGGTGGGACTGCAGGCCCTGGCTCTGTCCTAAAGGCAAGGTCATCTGGGGGTTGAGGTATGAATTAATCTTGAATAAGACCAGGGGGTTGGTGAGGCTTCTGTAGACAGGTAAATAGGCTAAAAGGCACATGCATGTGTGAGCCCGACACACCTGATCACCTGCCATTTCTCTGCTTTCTTTTTCGCTAACAGAACTCTGAGGTTTTGGGGGGCGGGCAAAGTGTGGGAGAACTGCAATGTATCTACCTGCCAGGTATGAATTGTAATTGGTTTCAAGCCAATCATGGCTAAGCTAATACCGTTTACTAGGTATTCACCTTTGCTGCCCCATTTGTAGCTATTGGGGGGCCATGTGATCAAGTGTTTGTCAGTGAGAGAGAGGGGGAAATCTACTGCGGGCTTATGAAACATGTTTTTGATTCCCCTGATGGAAGGTGGTGACATTAGTCCTCTCTGGCTGCCTCACTGCATTCTGATTTTGAAAGTAGCCATGATTCCTGGAGCTGTGGCAGCCATATTGTGACCATGAGGAAATGGACACAAAGACAAAAAACCAACAAATGGAAGGTGGCAGAGAGTAAAGACCTAAGTTCTTAATGAGCTTGAGCAGCTAAAGTAATGGCAGCAAGGACTACCTTCTAGACTTCTTGATATTGTGAAAAAAGTGAATTCCTAGAAGTTTACATTTTTTTCATTATTGCTAGCTAATTATATGCAAAATCATGTAAGAAGACAGTGAGGAGGAGGCAGGAAGAAGAGAACTTATTTGGAGTGTAGGGTGATGTGTAGCACACCAGTGAGAATGTTGCTTTGTTTCCTAATTATTTTATGTGTTGTAAATCTTGAAGACAGAGTTACCTTTTCTTTTCTATTTTTTTTTCTTTTCTACAAGTACTCACCTAATCTTTCCCTTTTCTTTTAATCACATTAAGTCCACAAACTCCATGACCATTGGTTTAGAATGAAGAATTTTCCCCTTTGTTGAGTGTCCCGCACCTTTGTCAAGCTATCAGAATTTTCCAGTGGTAAACTCTTTCATTGTGTTCCTGATGACTTTCACAGATGCTCTGCTTATCATTTTGTTTAGTGCCCGGAAGGGAGGCTGATAATTTAGAAACTTAAGTGGTCCTTTGGGAAGAAAAAATGACCTCAAGTTGGCAAATGTCATAAAAGATTTAGAGTGGGGGAGAAGGGCAGTTGTAAAAATAAAATGACAGACAATGGAAGAAAGGGAAAGAAAGGATGAAAAACTTTTTTTGTAAAGCCTCCAGGATTCCCTGCCCCACCCAACACACACTCTTCTGCCTAAATCCTAGAAGCAGACGGATGTCTATTCTATCAGCGAAGGCACATTTCTGAGATATCTAATTATAATAGCCTCCTATGGCAGTCGCTGTTGGTTACCTTGCACACAGCTGTTACCCAAATATACCTTAATCTATGAGAACAGAATTCCATTTTTAATTACCCCCCAAAGTGTGGCAACACTATTCAGATTAGAAAGGTCTTGCAGTGGCCCTAGACCCAGAGTAGGGAATCTTGTTTCCCATGGGTAAGTTGCTTCTTATGCGTCGTGAGCGAAGAAAGTGTTTTCTTGAGATGGGATCTACTGGTGAAGATGCCACGAAGGTTGTTGAAATGACCACAAAGGCTTTAGAAAATTGCAGAAACTTAGTTGATAAAGCAGAGGCAGTGTTTGAGAAGACCGACGCCAATTTTGAAAGTTCTACTGTAGGTAAAATTCTATCAAACAGCGTTGCATGCTACAGAGAAATCGTTTGTAAAAGGAAGAGTGCAAACTTCGCTGTTGTCTTATTTTAAGAAATTGCCACAGCCATCCCAACCTTCAGCAACCACCACCCTGACCAGTCAACAGCCATCAACATGGAGGCAAGATCCTCCATCAGCAAAAAAGATGATGACTCAGATGATCGTTAGCAAAAAAATATTTGTTAGTAATATAGTATTTTTATTTAATGTATACACATAATTTTTTACACATAATGCTATTGTATGCTTAGTAGATTATAGTATAGTGTAGATGGAACTTTCATATGCATTGGGAAACCAAAAAAATTCATGTGATTGACTTTATTGCAGTAGTCTAGAAACAAACCCTCAGTATCCCTGAGGTATCTCTATATACAAAATATATAAAGAATACTCAAAATTCAATAGTAAGAAAATAATCTAATTTTTTAAAGGGGCAAAAAATTTGAACAAATATTTCACCCAGAAAGATATATGGATGGCAAATAAACATATGGAAAGATGCTCAACATAATTAGTCATTAGAGAAATCTGAACTAAAATCACACTGAGATACTACTATATACTTATTACAATGGCTAAAATTAAAAAGACTGGCCACACCTAGTATTAATGGAGTGTGAATCAACTGAAACTCTCACACATGCTGGTGGGAATGTAAAATGGTACAGCCACATGGAAAATAGTTTGGCAGTTTCCTAAAAGTTAAATATATCTCTCCATATGACCCAGCCTTTCCATTTGTATTTACCCCCCCAATACAAACATATGTTTATGCAAAGACTTGAACATGAATATTCATATTGGCTGTATTTGTAACAGCCAAAACCTAAAAACAGTTTTGATTGTGGAAACAATCAAAATGGCCATGAACAGATGAATGAATAAACAAAGTGAGGTGTAGCCATGCAGTGAAATATTACTACACAATAAAAAGAGAGGAAGTATTGAGTTGATATATGCAACAACATAGGTAACCCATTAAATAATTATGTGCGTGATAGAAGCCAGCCAAAAAAGAACATATTGTATGAGTCTAATTTTTTATAAAATTCTAGAAAAGCAAATATACCTATAGTGACAGCTGTTTAATAAGTTGGGTAGGGAGGAATGAGAGGGAGACATTATAAAGAGGAAGAAGGAAACTTTTGGAAGTGATGGATATGTTCATTGTCCATTATTGATTGTGGTGACAGTTTCATGCATATATACATTTGTCAACACTTATCAAATCAAATGCTTTAAATCTGTGTAGTGTACTAAATGTCATTATAACAAAAAATCTTTAGGAAATAATAATGGATACTATAAAAATATATTTATAAGAATGTTCATTGCATAAATATTTATAGTAGCATAAAAATTTAGAGGCAGATTGTGTTCAATAATAGGAGGATATAAAGTAAATTGTTCTACCTTATAAAAGTATGTATTAAACATTCGTATAGTGTGAGATTCATGACGGACTTTTACTGACTTGGGGAAGGAACACAATATATTCACGAAGAAAAGTAGGATATAAAACCTTGGGATCTAATCACAATTTAGCTCACACTCACTTGTAGATAAAATTTCTTAAGAAGATGTACTGAAATTATCTCTAGGTACTGATATTATGGCTGTTTTTTTTCTATCTTATTTATTCTTTTACTCCCATATTTTCTATTTTTTTTAAAACAATAATCACAATTAACTTTTTTATCCAGAGAAATAACAATTTTTCTTAAAGTGAAAGAATTATTCCAGATGGGTGAAAATATGATTCATAAACCATCAGCTACTAGGTGGCTTCTCCCATGTGTTGCCAGTCTCCTGGCTTGTTCGTAATGCCCACATACTTGTTTGCGGTAGGTTGTATTTTTGGTCACAACTTTTTGTTCCTTTCCTGTAAAATATATTGACAGACTCAGCCATGCGACTGGCTTTAATGAGATGTGAGCAAACATGATCAAGGCCACAGCGAAGCAGAAGCTTTAAATGCAATTGTGTGGTTTGGCTCAACCACTTGGATTCCTGCCCTCTGATGTAAACGTCATGACACACGAAGAAGACATGTGGAGTAGACCCAAAGTCACCTGTAGCAAAGCCACAGCTGATCTACAATTCTCATGTAACAAGAGCAAGAAATCAATGTTTGATGCTGGAAAGCTCTGAGATTTGGGAATTATCTGTTACCCAGCAAAAGCTGAGCAGTGCATATTGTACATCATAGGTTATAAGCTCTTAGGTGGCAAGGACTGAGGTGTAGCATGGCGTAGCAGTGTGTACACCACCAAACCTAGAATCCAAGTCAGGGGACTACTATGCTCTAAATTGGGGTAGAGGTGTATGGATGAGGGGCGGGGGCTTAGGCATAGTGCTGGGAAATGCTCGAAGACACCCCTCTAAAAAGGGAGAAGGAAAGAGGAAACTTCAGAAAGAAGGAGAAGAGAACTTTGAACATGAGGATGACAAGAATGGGGTGAGACTGTAGAGATGGAAAGAAATGGGTAAGAAAGATGGAGAGGAAAGAAGACGTAATCAAAAGTAGTGGAGAAATGCTTTCCGTCTCAGCTCCCACAGGTATCCTTTCTATTCTTAAAAGTGGTGCTGGCCTTATTTCTTCCTCAAGTTCACCTTTCACCTCATTTCCTTAGCCAGAAAGTAGAAAATGCCCAGTGTGGATTTTAATGAAAGTTAAAGTCTACTGTCCTCGCAGCTTAGGGCACCTTTGGGGCCAGGTTTTTTTCTTATCGAAAACGAGAGTTTCCTTTTAGGTTCTCTTGTGTACATTGCTTTTATTGGGGGGTACTTGTCTCTGGATTTTCCTTTTTTCTTCACCTGCAGGTCTCCAGCTCGTGTCGACTCTGTGCATTTAATTTCTCTCAGGGAACATACCAGCATCTTTAGATGTGTGTACAGTGCTTTTCCTCCTTCCTTGGAGAACAGGGTAATTTGATATCGTTGGCCCAAGGAATTTCATTGAACTTTGAGATATAGGAGGCGAGAATTTAAATGCATATTTAATAAGCAACTTGCCTTTTTTATAAAATCTTTTTTTAAGTAAAAAAAAAATCTATGCACAAGAGAAATTCACTTAGAATTAATTCACTAGGAATTAAATTGAAAAAAGGTAACACTGTTAATGATCTTTTTAAAAAAAATAATTCAAATTAGAAACACTAATTATAGGAACTCTTTTATATAACATGAAACACAGTTTTCTGTGGCACGGGAGGAGGGCTGGCTAGAGAACTCTCAGAGAACAAAGTTTCTGATTTCTGTGGGAATCTGAATGCGGAATAAAATTCTCCTCGAGGAAGTACTGCATCGTTCTGCTGATAATCTGTGTGGTTGTTTGCAGGAGACCAAAGGACATAGTAATATCAACATTTAATTCTGGAATCTAAGGGTTCACCATCTTGGATGTATGTAAAGTCAGGAAGGAAGTAAAGCAGAATGTTCGAGGGGACCCTCTGATCAGGAACACGCAGTGAGTGAGTGATAAGGCTGGGATGTCTGTGTCTCACCCAGAGCGTTTGTTTTTCTTACTTCTCCAAGTCCTCCTGAGGACAGGCAAGGATTTCAGTCAGGATCAGAAGGCTGTGCTTCCTGACTCATTATCATTATCAAGGTTATATTTGCCAGTCAGGGTGAGGCCAAAGTGCTAAACTGTGATTTTCATACTGTGGATTGTGTCTTATTATTGGGTCATGAAATCAAGTTTTAGGGCATCTTACTGTGTATTAAAAAAAAAAAAAAGAACAGAATGGGAACTAGCAGACTATATTAGATGCATGTGGAAAGAGTTTAATAGGTTGAATGTGTCTCCCTGCCCCATTCATACATTGAAGTCCCAACTCCCAGCACCTCAGCGGGTGACTGTATTTGGACACAGGGTCTTTAAAGGGGCGATGAAGTTAAAATGAGGCCATTAGGGCGTGTCCTAGTCAAATATTCTGGTTTCTTTATAAGAAGAGAAGATTGGGACACAGACACACAGAGGGAAGACACTGTGAAACACAGTAAGAAGGCAACCATCTACAATCCAAGGAGAGAGGCCTTAGATGAAACCTACTTTGCCAACACCTTGTTCTTAACTTCCAGCCTCCAGACCTGTGAGAAAATAAGTTTCTGTTATTTAAACCACCCAGTCTGTGAAACTTTGTTAAGGCAGTTCTAGCAAATTAATAGAAGGGGTATTATTTTGTAGAATTTTAATTCCAATCACAATCTCTCTGTCTCTCTCTGTCTCTCTGTCTCTCTGTCTCTCTGTCTCTCTGTCTCTGTCTCTCTCTCTTTCTCTCTCTCTCTCACACACACACACACACACACACACACACACACACACACACACTCTTACTGATAGCCTTATAGCCTTTAGACTTATATTATTGAAGAATGTTGAGTTAAAATGAGGCCACAACATTTCCACATTCAGGGAGTGAGCCCCAGAGAACATCTGCAGCCATTCGAGTGAGAACAGCGATGACAGGACACAGGCCCTCATAACTGGGGCAAGCAAAGGCTTCCTGTGGCGTCCTCAGAAACAGGAGAGAGAAGCCCTTGACTTGGCACAGGGAACTCTTCTGTCCTGTACGTGAAATCCAGTGTTTCTCTTTACCAGGGAAAAAGAATGTGTTAGAACAAAGCAAAGATCTCTAAGTGCAAATTATTTATTCTGATTTTTTTAATGGAGCCATTTATTACCCAGTGAGCTCAGCCATTTGGAATTCACCCAGGAGCCTAGAAGAAAGCCAAAAAGTTTACAAGTCAGTAAGCTTCAGTGTCATAAAATTCATGCTCTGAAGTTTACCAACTTTATTCACAGGAAAGCTCCTCTGGTTTTTATTCGATCGTTTTATTTTTATTTTACACCGTCAGAGTTTTAAAGAAGTATTATTTTAGCTTTAAAACATTTTAAATGGCATTATATTTGTTGGCCAAAACCAGGAGTCGATTCTCTCCTAATTCAAGCCTAATTCTGGGTGAAGAGGTAAATGTTTTAGGACATCTAAAACTTAGACTCCTCAAAGAGCCATTTTGCTTTCCCCTTATTTTCTATTAAAAATATATATGTATATATATTTAGATATAACTATGCAAATTTCTCTTTTTATTGGTGAGACGATTTACGTCTGCACAGGTCGGAGCAGACCAGGATGCCCCACCTTGTAAGGATCCTTTCACCTGGGGTCTGCCCAGAAAGAAGAGAAAGTGCTGGACCTTTCATAGCCTTCTTTTGGGGCAAATCTGATTGACAGCAACAATGTCCAATCACATATTTATTACCTGATTAGTACAGGCTTAATGGGCCTTCCCCTTTCCATTCTTTGGAACAAATTTTTGCTAGAGCTTTGTTGCAATGCTGCAAATTGCATTGAGGTACACACAACTCTTATTTCTTGAATACAACACCTACTGGTATTAATTTAATGTCTTTTTTTCCTCTCGAAAGAGGGAGAAAAAATCACAAATTGTGAGGTTAAAGCTTGTAAAGGGGAATTTGACCAAGGGTCTCCCAGAACAATCAACCAGAATTTTAGCATCTTAATAAGACATTTCACACAAACCTAGGGGTCTGACTCCCTAGTTTACCGTAGATTAGACACGGCACATTGGGAAGGCAGGAGTATTAACAAGAGCAAAAATGACAGGTAATGGAATGATAAGAAGAGCAACGACCAAGATATTAGAACTAGACTTAAGGACTTGGGAAGCTATCCCTGAGGGCCACTTGGAACAACCTGCCTAGTATACATAAATAATCTTTGAGGTCATGGCTGTGTTTCAGACCAGAATGATATTATTGAGTAATCAAGAAGACAAACTGTGATAGTATTGATTAATAATAAAGATTTTCTCTTTGACCAACCTTTAGTCAGGCCCCTCTGAGCCCTCTTCTCGACTAGGCCTTTACCTTGGCCCCTGTCTTTGCCAGACCTGCATAGTCTGGTTATAGTAAGAACCTTGCTAAGTCAGTTTAGATCCCTCTACTCTTGATATGTGTTGCACGTTTCAAAACTTCATTCTTTTGTATGCCTCAATAATATTCCATTGACCAACGGACTATATTTTGTTTATCGATTTGTCCATTGATGGACACTTGGCTTGGGTTGTTTCCATCTTTTGACTATTGTGAATAATGCTGCAATGAACATGGGTGTACAAATAATTGCTGAGTCAATGGTAATTCTATGTCTAGCTTTTTAAAAAGTAATTTAAAATTTTTAAATTATAGTTGGTATACGATTTATTAATTTCAGATATACGACATAGTGATAATGCATTTATATAACTAACAGTGATCACCCTGATAAATCTAGTACTCATCTGACATCATACATAGTTATTACAATATTATTGGCTATATTCCTTATGCTATGCTTTGTACCTCCATAACTATTTTGTAATTACCAATTTGTACTGCTTAATCCCTTCCCCTTTTCACTCCCCCAACTCCTCTCCCATCAGGCAATCATCAAAATGTTCTCTGTATCTATGAGTTTCTTTCTGTTTTATTTATGTTATTCTTTAGATTCCACATGTAAATAAAATCATGTGGCATTTATTTTTCTCTGTCTGACTTACTCTACTCAGACAGTACCCTCTATGTCCATCCATGTTGTTGGAGATGGCAAGATTTCATTCTTTTTTTATGGCTGAGTAATATTCCATTGTGTATGTGTATCATCTCTTCTTTATCCATTCATCTATTATTGGACACCCAGGTTGCCTCCGCATCTTGACTATTATAAATAATGCCGCAATGAATATATGAATTCACATGTCTTTCAAAATAGTACTTTGAGTTTCTTTGAATACATATCCGGGAGTGGAATTACTGAGTCCTTCTTTGTCTCTTGTTATAGCCTTTGTTTTAAAGTCTATTTTGTCTGGTGCAAGTATTGTTACCTTGCTTTTTTGTTTGTTTCCATTTTCATGAAACATCTTTTTCCATCTCTTTACTTCCAGTCGATGTTTTTCAATCTGAAGTGAGTCTCTTGTAGGCAGCATATGTAAGGATCTTGTTTTCTTATCCATTCAGTCATCCTATCTTTTGACTGGAGTATTCAATCCCTTTAAATATAAAGTAATTGTTGATAGACATGTAGTTATTCCCATTTTATTATTCATATTCTTGATCTTTTTTTTCTTTTTTCTTTTTCTTAAAGAAGTTCTTCCAACATTTCCTATAATATTGGCTCAGCGGTGATAAACTCCTTTAGCTTTTTGTCTGGGAAGCTCTTTAACTGTACTTTGATTATAAATGATAGCTTTGCTGGATAGAGTAATCTTGGTTGTAGGTCCTTGGTTTTCATCACTTTGAATATTTGTGCCAAGTCCTTCTAGTCAGCAAGGTTTCTGCTGAGAAATGACCTGACAGTATTATTGGGAGCTCCCTCGTAGGTAACTGCTTCCTCTTGCTGCTTTTAAGATTCTCTATTTGTCTTTAACCTTTGGCATTTTAATTATAATGTGTCTTGATGTGGGTCTCTTTGGGTTCATCTTGTTTGGGACTCTGCACTTCCTGGGCTTGTATGTTTACTTCCTTTGCAAGGTTAAGGAAATTTTCTGTCATTATTTCTTGAAATAGTTTTTCAATTTCTTGCCCTCTCTTCTTCTGGTATCCCCATGATGTAAATGTTGGTATGCTTGATGTTATCCCAGAGGCCCCTTAAACTAGCCTCATTTTTTTGGATCCTTTTTTCTTATTGCTCTTCTGATTGGCTGTTTTCTGCTACATTTTCTTCTAAACTGCTGAATTGATCCTCTGCTTCATCTAATCTACTGTTGATTCCTCTTAAGGTATTCATTTTAGTTTTTGTATTCTTCTTTTCTGACTGGTTCTTTTTTATGTTTTCTTTCTTCACTTTATTGTTTTCTATCTCTTTGTTAAAGTTTTCACTGAGTTCATATACTCTTCCCCTAAGTTCATTGAGCATCTT